>JANHGC010000105.1:231610-242044 GCA_027560395.1 Boaedon fuliginosus | reverse complement strand
AGTCCGTTTTGGAGCTGCTCCTGCCCAAGGAGTTATAAAAGCAGGGTGGGGCCAATGCGTGTCCTACTTAGGGCCCCTCACCGTGAGCTTGGAGCAGCTTGTTGACAAGGTTGCTCAGTCCGACTCGGGAGGTCTGCGTAAGGGCCTCTCCTTTCAGTACGTGGGATTTACTTTCCCCTCTCCGCAAGGCGCAATTAATGCAGCCCGACCTAAAGCGTCTTTCCTCCCGCTGGAAATAAATCCTCTTGACTGCGGTAGGATTTACTCCTATCCACGGAGATGATCCCGTGGACGCTCGCAGCCTTCGTGGTTTCCCAAAGGGAGGGAGGAAGAGGGAGGGCCGGCGCCTCCATCCGAGGGCTGTAGGGAAAGAAGAACTCGCGGCTGTTTGTTCCCCAGGGTGCATTAAGGTACCCGGGGTGATGTGCGTCCGCCTGCAACCAACCGCGTGACATCTACCCATTAGTGACCTCCTGGAGTACGAAGACCGGTGCGGGGGTGGGAATCCCTAGTACTAAGGATCTTTTTTGCCCCCCCCCCCTTCCGACTCGCTCCTTAGCCGGAGGGATCTCCCCGCGTCCCCATTTCTGGGTACAGCCGGAGGCGGGCGGTAACTGGACTGGGGAACGGGAGTGCCCCTGCTCCCCCCTCCCCCTCTGCGATCTCCCTCGCCTTTGCCTGCAAGCTCCTGCACCTTTAAATAATTCATCGTCCTGCCTTCGCCTCTGCCTCCTGCATGGGGCTGGGGAGGAGACAGCAGCAGTCGCCTGGTGACATCAGCGCCAGGGCTCCAACAGCCACCTGCTCCCCGACGGAGAGGAAGGAAGAGAGGGAACGGCTGGGAACCCCCGTCGGATCCGCCGCCCTCCAGCTCGGCTCCCCGGACCCCGTCTGCCTCCAGAGAGCCTTCCTCGGCCAGGTAAGCGGGTGCGGGACGTGCGGGATGCGGGTGGGGAGAGCGTGTGTGTGTGAGGGGGAAACCCCAGACGATCCCGCCGAGTTGATCGGATCAGATCCAGGCGGAGCCTGGGAGTCCTTGCTTCACCATCACTTTTCCCCCCCGCCTTATTCTCTCGTCCTTCATGCCCTGCCTGCGGCAGCTGCCGCCGCCGCCGCCTCCGCTCGGAATCCCCCCGGGTCCCAAAGGCAGAACGGTTCCGTGCGGTTTCTGTTTTCCTTGACATTGTTTTAAAGCAGGCGAAAGAGCCCTGGCGGGGGCGGACGGGCACCACCTCCCCACTTTTAAGAAGTGGGATTCAGACGCGGGGGAGGCGGGGGGGGGCTCCTTCTGAAGCAAGTTCTCCCCGAGTGTTCGTTTGCCAATCCCAAGCCATTAGATCCCCTTAAAGAAGCAGTAAATTCCTGTTAAATCGGAAAAGAGATCTAAAATTGGAAGGCTGGCAAGCAGCTTAAAGGAAATCCTGGCTTCTAGAGGTTCCCCCCCCCGAATGAAACGAAGCAACTCCAGAATGACGTTGAGGCTACCTGAGATCCTGAAGTGATCCACTGGGTGCGTTGTCCTTTTCGGAACTTCCCTGGGCCGTGAATTGGCTTTATCCCCGGTTCGTTAGAAACGGGAAGCACAGCTTCGTCCTCAATGCAGAACATTTAAGTCGAGGATCGTGTTTTAATAGAGTCTGAACAGACCTTTGAAGGCATCTGGGCATCCAGAACAGCACACAGGGGTGGGGTTTGTAGATTAATAAAGGAGGATATTGGTAATAACAACCCTTCGGAGCTCTGGGGAGAGACGGGTGAAAAGCTATTCTGGGAGGCTTCTGCTCCTCGGTCTCTCCCTGCGTCCTGCCTGCTCTCTCAGCTGCCTTGCAGGTGAAATTGGGAGATGGCATCCCTACCCCATAAGAAGGTGAATGAGTTTGCAGAATAAATGCATTTGCGTTGCAGCTCCTGGATTCTCAGTCTTCATGAAAAGCACTTTTCAGTGGAGCCGTTTCACCCTGGAAGAGGTGGGTATGCCAATGAGACTGTCTTAGCTAGCTTCTTCACCTTCATAGGAAGAAGGGGGAAGAGATCCTACTGGAGGAGCCCTTTTCTCATTTCAAGCACCTACAAAAGCCCTCATTTCGGAAGCTTGATTCTTGTGGGTGGGGGCGAGTGGCTGCTCCCGCTCTAGAATCTTCTGCTGTTGACCTTGTGTTTTGGTCCCAGGTAGATCCCAATCTTCCTGAATGGGTCTAGGTGGTTCTTAGCATACTTGCAAACTGATGAGCAAACTGCTATTCACTGACTAGAATAGATCAACATATCATTAAGCCAAAATGTTGTGTTTGATTTTGTCTTGTCTTGGGTGAATTCACACATCGGGTCTATAAATCATTTGTCTTTTGGTGAAATGAAATTTATGTAGTTAATTGTAACTTGTTAATCAATGCAGACTAATAGGTAACCCACAACATGTAACTTAATTACAGCTGTGGTCATATAATATACCTGCCCATGGTTAACCTGGCTACCAGCTTGGCTGGGCTTCAGAACGGGACTGGACCAATTCATGAAAGTCCTGGAGACCAGTGGCAGAGTGCCTGTCTCTTAAGGCCACCTCCTAGAAGAAAACTAGTGAGTTTTCTTATGCAGGTCGTCCACCGTGAGAACAGATTCCTGGACTAGATGGGCCGAGTGCATGATCCAGCAGGGCACTGCATATGTTGTTAACCAATCTTAAGAATAACACATGTTTCCTGGGTTCATGTGATGCAGTGAACTATAAACTGATAACATGGCCTGGCTTTAGCCAGCATGCTGGTTCGCTAGTTAGTGATTTCTGCAAACAGCACGGCTACATATTCAGCTCAAGGTATTAGCCTGCCCAAGTCAGAGCAGCAAATCCACACACTCCTTCATGATAGCTGTGAGTTTTGGTCCATACGACAGGAAGTCCGAAAAGATTCCTCTCCTTGTCCTTAGATCAGGGGTGCCAAGCTCACAGCCCACAGGCTGGATGCGTCACACGCTGGCCCCGCCCCTGCCCAGTTTAGCGAAGGGGGGGAAGTCCCAATACATCACGTGATGCTGCCATGACGATGCGAGTTTGACACTCCTGTCTTAGATAAATAAACGCAATACAGGCAATCCTTGACTTAGTAGTACCATTCAAAATTACAACGGCACTTAAAAAATAGCTTATGACCATTTTTTCAAACGACTGTTGCATCCCCAGGGTCCCAGGTGATCAAAACTCACGACACTTGGCAACTGACCCATATTTATGATGACTGCAGTGTCCTGGGGTCATGTGATTTACTAGGTTAGGGATTTTCTTTCTTTCACTGTGAATTATTGAAATGTATTTATGTTGGGGGGGAGGCTAAGGGAGCCTCAGCCAATCTCATTGTACACATGTTGTGCATTGGCAATAAAGGTTTGAAATTGAAATCCCCTTTTGCAACCTTCTGACAAGCATAGTCAATGGGGAAGCCAGGTTTACTGAACAACTGTGTTAACTAATTTAACAGCTGCAGTGATTCACTTAACTGTGGCAAGAATGGTCATAAACGAGGATGGCCACATACCCCGCCCCTTCCCTCTCAAATTTTAGGTGTGACCCTGAAAATCATCTTGCGACCTTGGCTTTTGCATTGTCTGAATACATCTATGCCGTGCATGCGCCGTGATTTGCAAAACCAGTGTGGCAGGAGAAAGAGCAACTCTTTCGTCAGGTAACAGCTTTTGATTCAGCGCTCAGAGCATTAGCAACAGTGCTTCCTAAACTAGATCACTTGCTCCGTGAATTAGATGTTCCTGTGTTTGTTCTAGTCTACTCCTCTGTTGAGGAACATGATATCCAGTAGACTACAGGTTCTTTATAAAGATGTGTGGGATAAGAAAACCTGAAGTTTGACAATGAGAAAAGCTGAATCTTATATAATTCTCCTTCATTTTAATGTAGGATTATGCAAAACCAGATAGAGAGTAGGAAATGGCACTTTATTTTGTGTGATTTTAACATTTCTCATAACTTATTCTGGTTTTTCTAGAGATGAGGAGGGATGGCAAATTAACTACAGCGCTGAAAGTCTCTCCCTAACAATTTTTATTCTTTTAGCAAATATTGGATAGACATTTTCAACTACATTTATCAATCATGGCCCTAAAAAGGATCAAAGGACTTCTCACAGTTGTATTCTATTCCCAAGACCCATGACTACGGTAAGTCATGATTTAAGACAGGATTTATTTAATAAATCGTGTTTGGATGGGTGAATAGAAAAGCTAAAGAAAAACCAAACAACCCATTAGCATAGTACAAAGTGCAAATATACAGGAGTTTTTATTTAACCTTTTTATTGCCTGATTTCCAATAACTCTGGGCAGCTCACAACAAACAAATACAGATAATCCTTGACATCTGACCACAGTTGAATCCCAAAATTTATGTTGCTAAGCGAGACATTTGTTAAGTGAGTTTTGCCCCATTTGACTACCTTTCTTGCCACTAAGTCACTGTAGTAATTAAGTTAGTAACACGGTTGTTGAGTAAATCTGGTTTATCCACTAACTTTGCTTGTCAGAAGGTCAGAAAAGGTTATCACATGATCCTGGAACACTGCTATTGTCATAAATAAGAGACAGTTGCCAACAGTCTGAATTTTGATCATGTGACCACATGGGGATGCTGCAGTGGTCATGTGAAAAATGGTCATAAGTTATTTTTTTCAGTGATGTTGTAACTTTGAATGGTCACTGAATAAACTGTTAAGTCGAGGACTACCTGTAACTACAAATGATTAATATTTATGTTTTACTCATGCTCTAACAGAATCGCAGCAGAGAAAAAAACAGTGCAATAATTCTCTTCTTTGAACCAAAACCTCAATTTTATTATAAAAATGGAATCCTTTGGAGTTGTCAGCCAATAAATTTAAATAAATAATGTCAATAAAAACGAGGTTATATCTTATGGAGTTTATTTTTGTTTGGAATTAGGTACCCCTTTCAAGTACTTAGATTTTGTAAGGCATGTAATACATCCAAATTATGAAAAAAAAATGTCCCAAATTAGGGCATTTCTTTATGCTTAAAGATGTAAGCCCATTTTTATACTTTATTCCTTGCTAAGGAGATCTTAATCAGAGTTGGGCATGACCTGACCAGAAATGGACTGCAACCAGCCAGGAAATCTACATTGGAAATTACAGTATGAACTGATTTTGCTAACTGATTATAATATTTGCAGTTTAGCATTTTTAAGTTTTAAACAGTAAGACTGATCTGCATTTCTGAATGCAAGATGCTAAGTAGAAAGAAGTTGAAAATAGTCAAGCTGATTGTAGTTTGGTTTAAAAAGAAATATTATTTGGCAGATTAATCCATTCTTTGCATTTTAAACACTGGAAAACTTGATGTATGAAATGAATTATGACTCCCATTCAGCTTGGAAGGAATTTGGGTCAAGAATAGGAACAAATAAAACCAAACCACACTTTATGTTAGTTCAAGCAGTTATTTGACATGACATCAGAGCTGAACCGATAAATGAGTTCACATGTTGGACTTACTCATTAGTTTAACCATAGTTTATTAACCAGCCTAACAAAACACTGTTTTAGGATGCCTAAGCTACATTTAATTTCTCTAGTGGCTTAGATTTGGTTTTCAGGTTTCAGGACAGCAATGAAATTCTTGGCTAGGGATTTCTATTATGCTACTGATATACTGTATTATCAAGCACTAATATAAACTCTCTAGCTACTCCCTTTCCACTGACCTACTGAAGGGCAATTCCTGTAATATTCGAGGATTCCTTACCTTAGCCAGTAAACGCAGTGGCTTGGAAAAAGAGAATATGACTGGCTTCACACAAGACCTAAGCCATACTAATAATCACTTGGTGAGCTGTGGGAACTCAGCCTTTGTGGTTTTGTTGGTTCTGTAAATCCAGTCAACTGTAGTTCCATGAGAAAACAGTGATAAATCAAACATTTATGCCATTACTGGAATTTCTTTGAGAAGTATGTGTTTTAGAATCTAGGGTTGCACCTGAAGTAATGAGAGTTTACAAATTAGGTAAGGATTTCTTAGATGGAAGACCCAGTAAGTTTCAAAGGTCACATGGCCGTGGAAGACAAAAAAGTAATTTGTTTGAGATGACCACTTAACCCAAATTTGACAGTTCACTGCTCCAAATCCCAAAGCTTTTCGATGCACTCCTTAACAACTGTTACTTACTGCTTAAGTCTCCTTTTGTTGAAAAAGCCTTTTATGAAATCCTAAGGGCAGAGATGGGAAAATGTGGGGTGGATTATGCTACCATTTAGATAGATGTAGAACTGGTTGAACAGTTGTAGCTGGTGATTATACATTAGAGAGGCACTACGTCAGGCTAGGTGTTGAATAGCACATTACAGGGCTCTGTTCTAGATCTGTGCTGTTCAACATATTTATATATAAGACTTGGAGGAAAGGCTAGAAAAGATGATTATCAGATCTGTGGATGAGACCAAAATTAGTGGGTCGATTAACACTTTATAGAGGACCACATCAAGATTCAGGAAGACCCTGACAAGCTGGAACAATGAGGAGAAGCCAGCAAGATGAATTTCAGCAAGGACAAATGCAAAATCCTTCATTTGGGGAGAAAAATCACAAGCATGAATTTAGGATGGAAGACACTACGTTGAGCAGCAGCATGTGTGAAAAGGATCTGGGCATCTTGGTTAATTACAAAATGAATATGAGGCGACTGTGTTAGACAGAGCTAGGGAAAAAAGCAATGCAGTCGTGACTGCATCAACAGAAATATAGCGTCGTGCTTGAGAAGTTAAAATTCTTTTCTATTCTTTGCTGATCTGCACCTAAATACTGTGGCCAGTTCTGAGCACTATATTTCAGGAAGAAAATTACCTCTGGGCGTGGAAGAAAAAAATTAGAAGGAATGGCCAGAAGCACTGAGTATGTTTAGTCTAGAGAACAGGGAGACGTGACAGCTTCTTCTGAAGGGCTACCATGTAGAAGACAAGGTAAATTTGTTCCCTGTTGTTGAGAAATAAACAAGACAAATACTGGATTTAAATGACAAGGAACACATAGTCACTGGGACTTGGCGGCATATAAATGTATGTAATGCATGTATTATTATGTTGATTTCGTTTGAACACCAGGAAGAATTTCTTAACAGCGGAGCTGCTCAAATGGAGAATGCTTTGAAAGTGGTAGACATTTTTCTTCCTTAGAAATATTTAAACAGGCCAGATGGACATTTATAGGGATTGCTGCAGAAGTGGATTCTTGTACTAGGCAGGGTTTGCAGTCCTTAACTTATAACAATTTGTTTAGTGACCATTCGAAGATACAAAGCACTGAAAAGTGACTTACGGCCGCTTTTTCAGTATTTGGTCACATATCAAAATTCAGGTGCTTGGCAACTGGTTCATATTTATGTAGTGTCCCAAGGTCATGTGCTCACCTTTAGCAACCATCTGACAAGCGGAGTCAATGGGGAAGCCAGATTCACTTAAGAACAGTGGGAAGAAAGCTCATGAGGCAAAATTCATTTAACATTCACTGTCTCACCTAGTAGCAATAGCAATAGACTTATATACTGCTTCACCATGCTTCACAGCCCGCTCTAAGTGGTTTACAGAGGCAGCATATTGCCCCCAACAATCTGGGTCTTCATTTTACCCACCTCGGAAGGATGGGTGGCTGAGTCAACTTTGAGCCTGGTGAGATTTGAACTGCGAAATAGGCAGCCGGCAGGCAGCAGAAGTAGCCTGCAGTACTGCACTCTAACCACTGCGCCATCGTGGCTCATACTAACAAAAATTTTGTGCTTAATTGTGGTCGTAAATCAAGGGCTACCTGTAATATGGTGTCCAAAGTCTCATCTCAGCTTTTTTACAAGTCAACAATCATTTGATTCCTTATCTGTTAGGACGTTCTCTCACTTTTGAGGAGCTCAAGATGTCAGAGGGGGCATGGCCTCCTCCAGTTTTTTTTCCCATGGTAACGACCCTGCGCGGTAGATTGGACTGAGAGAGTAACAGACTCAAAGTCATCTAGGCAATGTTTGTACCAGACCAGCCACTTAACCATCCCCATACTCTGCAGGCATGGGGATTCCTGCACCATGTGATTGCGGTTCCATCAAATTAAATGTCTCAATCAGTGTTAGGTGCTTTAGAAAGCTATCCTATCCTTTCTTGCGTTTAAAAAAATAATAACCCAGATGCATTTAGAGATGCATCTTACAGATAGGCTGGAGTGCAGAGGTCGTTACAAGGACGATTCCTCCTCTTATTTCTGTCAATGTACCGCAGCTCTCCTCAACACAGGGGGGATCTGTTAATCTGTTGGAAACTCGGCACCCACAGCTGCTGTTGGGCCAGGCTGGTTGAGCCTCTTTCCTGGCTGTTATGTCAGCCCCACGTTTTACCTGGTGAACAGCAATTTGGACTGGGCATGAAACGAATCAGAAGGACAATATAATGCTGAATTCAAAGCTCGCCTTTTCTTCCTGCCGGTCTCCCTAGTGAGGATAATTGCCAGACCGCCTCACTCGGGGCGGGAAAGGCTTCTGTGCCAGTCAGTTCCCTGAGCGTGACTCACACGCTGGAAGAGAACAGGGTGGTTTGGGCTAAAAGCCCTGAGAGGGAGGGAAGGAGTGCGGGTGGGGGGGGAGAGAAGGAAGAGCGCGGAGCACCCACCCGCTTCTGCCCGCTACTTCGGTGGGTGGAAAAGAAAACCTGGGCAAGGCTGTGAGGTGGGGGGGGAGAGAGAGAGAGAGAGAGAGAGAGAGAGAGAGAGAGAGAGAGACGCAAAACCTAACCATCTGCCTCTCCTCGCTTTCCCCAGCCTGCACCTTGCAGCAGCGTCGTGCAGCGCACGCAGCCTCTAATGGCCTCTGGGTTTGTTTTCTTGTTTGTGGGTGGGGTGTCGACAGATCTTGGGAGCGACAAACGAAATGGAGCGGGCGGAGGGAGGGCGGGAGGAAGGAAGGAAGGACGGACGGAAGGAAGGAAGGAGATAAGATAAATTGGGGAGTTTCCCAGCTGCCTCACAGCACCAATCCTGGCCCCATCCAGCCGTCCTCCTGGGAACAGCCATTGACCAGCCTTCCCTCCACCCACTCACCCACCCCAACCCGAGAAGCTGCTGCTGCTGCGGGCTTTTTGTGTGTGTGTTTTGTGTGTGTGTGTTGTCTGGCCGCGCTCACGCCGCGCTTCCCCTCCCCGTGTGACTCGAGGAAGTTGCTTCTCGGTCCTCTCCCCGAGCGCCTCCCTTCTCGCGCCGCCCGCCGGCAGCTCGAGCCTTGTAGGGAGGCGAGGTAGGAAATCGCCTCGCAGCCGCCGGGCGTCCCTCGGAGAAGGGCATTTCGGTTGTCGCTGCCGAGCGGATGAAGGACGCGCCGGAGGCTGCTGGCCAAGCGCCCTTCTCGGAAGAAGTTTCCCTGGCTGGCCCCCTTCCCTCCCCCCTTCGTCCCGAAATGCTTATCTTTGGCATCCCTTTGACCGCTTTGTTTTCGCGCCTGACGCAGCGAGTTCATTTCAGTTTGCAACCGGGGTGCCTTCGAGGGAGTTCTCCTTGGCCGGCTTAAATGAGCACTAAACCCCTCCCGGCTTCCTCACGCAAAGGAGGATACATTCTAGATAGAAGAAGCGGGTCCCCCCACCCCTTTCGGAAACTAAATGCCTTCAAACCCGCCCAGCCAGATGAGCAATGTATTCCTTTTCGGAGTCTTTGGCTTTAAAAGAAGTGGCCTGCATTATTGAATACTTCATGTTCAAAGCACTCCATGTATGTGCTTTTAGTAATCCTTGTTCTGCAGGGAATTCCAAGTATGACTGTCCTGTTTTGATAAGAAGACCAAGGCTTAGAAAACCAGGGCTTGCCAGTTTACCTCAGCTGGTCAAAGGGAGGCCTGAAGTGGGGCCCAAACTGAACAACCGACTTCGCAGCTCATAGTCCTGGAGGCACTTCAGCCTGAGTGCAAGACCATCTTCTATTTACGGGGTCCTTGCGGAAGCTAGCTGGTTCCTACAGAGATCCAGGTCACTGTTTCCAATAGATCTAGCTTGAGATTCATTTTCCTCAGCTTGGGATCTCTCAGGCAGAAGAAAGGTCTTTTTTCTGAAGCACGTAAAAACAGAAAGAATACATCAGCAGCACCTTTGCCTGTTCAGCATCCAGAAGAAACTTGCCATGTCTTGCCCAATCACTGACATCCCAGTCTTGCTTTATTCACCCTTTGTTTGTTGATGCTTCTGAGACTCTGACAGGACAGACACTATTGCTGGTGAATGGATTTATAGGATACTCCTGTCTACGCAGACTCATCCATTGGCAGGGGTTCCTGTTGGTGCAGATCTTTGGGATTCCAAAGATCTTTGTTTTTCAACTTGATTCTTTCTCCCCCCTTTCTCCCCCTCTCTCTCCCTCTCTTTCTCCCCCCCTCTCTCCCCTCTCTCTCTCCCTCTC
>JANHGC010000105.1:189114-199503 GCA_027560395.1 Boaedon fuliginosus | reverse complement strand
CCTTCCTTCCTTCCTTCCTTCCTTCCTTCCTTCCTTCCTTCCTTCCTTCCTTCCTTCCTTCCTTCCTTCTCTCCCTTGCTCCCACTTGCTTGCTTACCAAAATTCAGTTCCACGTCAAAGCTCTGGTCTGCAGTCACTTCTTTGCTTCCCCAAACTAGGAGGAAAAGACAGATTTTCAAAGCTTTGCATAAGGCTAAGATGGTAGAGGCCTGCCGAACGTGAGGATAAAGAGTATTTCATCAGGCAGGGGCTGCCAGAGAAAAGGCAGCCTTTCTAGCTCCCATAAGATGGCAATATTTAGGGAAAGGGACTAGGAGTACGCCCACCCTATCTGACCTGGTAGGATGGGCAGATGTCTTTAGAGAAAGGAGGTCCTGCAGTTAACTGCATCCCATGAAATATAGGGCTTTAAAGGTGATGGCCCAGCACTTGAATTGCATCCAGCAAGATACTGGAAGCAAGAGCAGCTTACCCAACAGAGGTATTACATGGGCAAACCAGGGGCCTCAATTACTGAGTGCTCTGCTGCATTCTAGACCAGGGGTGTCAAACCCCCGGCCCGTGGACCGGATGCATCATGTGCTGGCCCCGCCCCCACCCGGTTTAGCTAAGGGGGGGGGGGAAGTCCCAATAACACCATGACAACGCGAGTTCTAAACCAGTTGATAGTCTTCAAGAGCAGTCCCATATAGAGCACATTGCAGTAATTCAAACGGAGGTGACCCAGGAATACTGACCATGAGCAAGCTCTCCTGGTCCAGGAAAGGACACAATTGCTGCATTAGACAATTCTTTCCAAACACCCCCCCTCCATGGCTGCCCTCCTGTTCTTAAGCAAAGCGAGAGGTTCAGCACTATTCATCTGCTTGTATTAGTCTTTGATCCCCTATTTCAGATTGTGGCTTCCTGTTATCCAGGATTCCTTCATTTCTGCCTTGTAAATTCCAGATGCTCTCAGACCTAACCTGTAGCATCCCCTGCCTTTTATTACCATGTAGCTACCTTCATCATCATTTCTATCAGAATATGAATGTAGATCCTGTCCGGAGCATTGGGCTAGAAATAAGATTTGCTTTGCCTTTTTTGATTCTTCTTGTAAGCTACTAAGAAGACCCTAAGATTGTTAATCAGTTATAATGGATGATATCCAATACGCATGTTTTGTCTACTTCTCTGGATGCTGATTTAGAGTATTTCAGTAGTTGCAGAGATACCATGCTCACTTCAGAGAGAACCTCCATCTTAAAAAGAAACTTTTAAGTACTTGATTAATGTTCTGGTGGTTTAATCTCCTGTAGTATCTGAGCAGAAATGATGGGCAGAACGTCCGCCGTGAACACTTCAGCTTCAGTCCCCGAATGCCAGTGGGAGATTTCTTTGAAGAGCAAGATACATCTGAGGTAGATCTTCTTCTGAGGAATCATTGGCATCTTCTGATTTTTTTTAGCGTCTGTCCTTTTGCCAAGATTGTGCTAGCGATCTTGGGGCCAAGTGCAAACGACATTTTACAATAGAGTATCTACACAGATCCTAGTTTCAATATTTTAAAGGAGGGAGGGCATTCTCCCAAACAACTATATCTCTTGAAGCATAGTAGGCAGACCTTGATTTAACAGCCATTTATTTAGTGACCTTTTAAAGTTGCAATGGCACTTCAAAAAAGTGACTTAAGGCCATTTTTCACACTTGTGGTCATTGAATGCATGGTCACAATTTGGACACTTGGTTACTGACATGTATTTACAACGATTTGCAATGTTCCTGGGTCACCTTATGCGACCCTCTGACAAGCAAAGTCAGTGGAGAAGCTAGATTCACGTAACAACCATGTTATTAGCTTAACAACCGCAGTGATTCACTTAACAACTGTGGCAAGAAAGGTTGTTAAATGGGGCAAAACTCAACTTGCTAAGTAACAGGAATTTTGGGCTCAATTGTGGTTGTAGGTCAAGGACTATTTGTATCTGGCATAATGGCTTAATAAACGGTGAATTTGAAACAAATAGTCCACTCTTCATCCTCTCCCCAGATTGTTTTTCTACTTCTAGACCAGAGGTCCCCAAACTTGGCAACTGTAAGACTTGTGGACTTCAACGCCCAGAATTCCTCAGCCAGCTATCCCGGCTGGAGTATTCTTGAAGTCCACAAGTCTTACGGTTGCCAAGTTTGGAGGCCTCTGTTCTAGACCAAAAGTGTGTTTACAGATGTCAATGGGAGGATTTGTTTCTGGGGATTATGAGGATCTGCCCTTTTGCCCTACAGATATGGTGATCTTCAATTCCCATCAGCACTAACCAATAGGGCCAGCAAACGATATAGGGCCACCAGGATGCTGACCTGTGTAAGCTACAACAAACTGCAGCATCTTTTTCTTCGTTTGACAGGGCATGCAGTGGGTAAAATTGTCACATGAAGAAATCCCTTCACGTATCCAAGCCATCACGGGTAAGCGTGGCCGCCCTCGAAATATCGAGAAAGCCAAGGCTAAGGAAATGCCCAAAGTGAAACGTGGACGGGGCCGACCTCCCAAAGTGAAAGTGACTGACCTGCTGAGCAAGATGGACGCCAGAGTTTTGAAAAGGCTGGAAACCCAAGGTATCAGTTGGACCAGCCCTTTTTGCATGCTTGTAGCTTTCACCAGAAAACGTTCTAGTTTGTGGCAGTGGTTGTTTGTCAGTATCTGGACTGGAGGAAAGGCTGTTCATAATGTGCAGCAAGAAAATTCAACTTTTGCTCTCAAAAATAATGCCAATCAACAAGATGCATGCAAATCTGCTTATTTTTCATTTGCATGCCTTTTCTGGAAACTGATGTGTGAGTTTTTGCAAAATTTGGAATTTCTTGTCAAGGAGCCGTGTGGCAGCAGGAAGAGAGGAACGGATAAGCAAGGGGCAGTAAGAATATATAGGTAAGAGAACATGACTGGAGAATTTGAGGGGGGGCAGGTAGCTACACAGATAATAAGAGCTGTGCTTTTCAGAACTGGAACTACTGTGTTTGGCAGGTACCGTCTTCTTCCTAGCTGTCCCATATGTTTCCACTGCCATAGGGGCTAGAACTTGGTTTGGTTTTGTTGTTTAAAAAGCTGAAAAATTCAGGATCAGAAATATAAATAGAATCCTTGTGGACTGTACCCATGGGGGCTCCCATGAGGCCTGTCTTTTTGTAAGCAGCTTTAAATCAGGTCGCTCAATATTTTTTGGTAGCCTTAGGACCATAGTAGGTGGGGCAGTGATGCAATTTGGGTTGGACTAAATTTTGTTGGGGTGGGGAATGGATTTTGTGTGGGTTTTTTTTTTTTATATCCTAATCTATTTTAAGGCCATGTCGGATTCATCACTGCGGTTTCCATTCTGACTCAATATGGTGAGGAGGAACTGTGTTATTAGTATTCAGCAGTTACGAGCAGAGGATATTCTGATGCCACACAGAAGGGGTCACATGCTGTTCTGGGGCAGAGATAGCCTACCTCTGTTTTAATTGCAAGAAATTTGAAGCATCCAGGGTGTCTTAGTCTCCATAATTATTATACTTTAAGCAGTTACATGCTCTCACTCTCATAAACACTGAATGCTTCCTAATAAAACTGCAGCTCTGCCTGGGTATTGTTAGGGAGAGCAATTTATCCACATTGATTTAATTATGACTTTTTGGGCTTGCTGCCAGTTTCATGTGGTGAAGCCACTGTATAGAATACACAAGAGATGGAGGCAAATAGGAAGATTTTTTAATTCATTATACAATGAACTAAAGTCCTCAGTGCCACATGTCAACATTTTATCTTGTCTGCACTTGATCTAACCGTATAGCCTATAGAATCTTTTGTAGCAAAAAGTATTTTATTTTTATTTATTAAGCAGCACTAAAATCATACAATAGATGTGGAACTGGGCAGTGTCAGTTTCATATTTGCTGTCGGACCTCTGAGTAGATTGCTCAGTGTTTTGTGCTCTTAGATTATTTATATTCTTCAAAAGTATCTTAAAAAGAACTCATTAGTTTATATGGGAGTGTAGTATTCAGACTTCATTCCTCATTATGGATATTTTTAGAAAAATCATGATCAGGAAAGCTTGTTTAATGGCTGAAACAGTTAGACCTGAGAAAGGAACAAAACTTTAGCTATGAAAAGAGACTGTGTTGTGTTCATGCTGAGTATATTTTTTTGGCCCATGTCAGCAATGTCTTTTAGAAAATTAATACTTTCTTATAAAGAATGAAGTTATTGTTAGACTTCAAATGTAGAGCTAGTTTGGTCTCATTCTGCCTTTTTGTGTTTGCAGAGGTCCTGAGTGATGAAGATAAGCTGAAGATGAGCAAGATCAAGAAGAAAATGAGACAAAAGGTACACAGAATAGAAAAAAGCTGTGCATTCTGCTTAAGAAGGCTCGGTCATCCTTGTGGGCAATATTTGATATAGAAAAGGCATTCCTGAACTCGGAAGATGTAGAGGATGGAGGCGATATTGTAAGATCTTCTTTCTTGATTATTAGTAAGGCTGCAGATATGCAGAGGTTTAATAAGCCTTCCATATTGCACAGGAGAAAATCCAAACCTGAATGTATGTTCACATACCTTTTTCATATTTTAAAATCATGTGACATGTGGGGGAGTGGTTTTAGTGAAAGGATTAGAACAGCAAAAAAGATTTGAGACCCAAAATTACCTGAATTTTGACATTGGGAAGGAATGAATTCCCCAGTATTTCTACAGCTGTTTTTCTACAATTGGAGGGGGAGGGGAAGGAGATATTTGTTAAAACCAAAGGTAGTTAAATGGCAAATCCTGTAATTCATTTCCTGGTAAATCTAAGCAATGTGAAGTAAATCATGTCTTGGTTAGCAGAATCTTGGGGGGTTTAGAATGTTTTGGTGTGAATGTGAGGCAGGCAAAATACGATGGATAAATGATTGCTGTAGAGGTTGGGGGAAACCACGGCTTTATTTAAAAATGGAGCAATTATTTTTCTCCTTGGTGTTTGTGTTCTCTGCATGGTTGGTTTTCTCCCTAGGTACAAAATAAGCAGAAGCAGGAAGCCAAGACTGTGAAGCCCAAGGAGACCAAGTCTAAGGAAACAAAAAAGAAATCTAAGGTAGATTAGTGATTATGAGGGGCTTCTTGAAAAGGAGAAAGCTGGCCAGGTTGGGAATATCCTTACGCGAACCGTAACAACTTACCTTTCCCTCCCCCACCCCCAGCCTCAAATCAAGAAGGAGAGGAGCAAGCCAGAAAGGACCAAACCAGAGAAGCCAAAGGAGAAAGGGAAGTTGAAAGAAAAAGCAAAGCCCAAGGAAAAGAAAGTGGCTCCATCCGGGAAAGTTCCCCGGAAGGGGGATAAGAATCTCCTTGCTCAGCGCCGTCAGGAAGAACGGCAGCGGCAGCAAATGATTTTGGAGGAAATGAAGAAACCCACCGAGGATATGTGTTTGGGAGACCACCAGGTATGTCGATCTACTTAGCCAGGTTCATGTGGTGGGGGAAGGTACTGGTTCATTCATCCTTCTGTTTCAAAAGGATCTTCTTCAATCCAGGGGTTTCTGTACCAGAAGAATGTGAACGCTGCATAAAAAGTACCCTCAGCAATATGCCACATATGCATTTTTATTCTTTTACTTTTTAAATCTTTAGAAACATTTGACGTTTTGGGGAACATAGAATAAATAGATTGGAAGAATGGAGAAAAAAAGTAGTAATAGATTAGCCTGTATAAATTGTTAAAAGATATACAGTACCTATAATAGAACCCTTACTCCTTTGGAAGGTGTCTTCAGCTTCTTCATGCAGCAGCCAATGATAAAAGGTGCCAGAACTGAAATATCTTCTCTTAGATTATATGTGGGAAGAAATGTGCAGTGCACATAATATAATGTGTCAGGTTCTTATTAGGGGGGAGGCGCACGTGTGAACGCCCGCCGCTTGCGCAAATGGAGCTGAGCATTTGAGTACGAGTGGCGCCTGTTTGCACAAGGGGAGCTGCTTGTGCGGCCCGGTTCCAAACGTGCTGGGCCAGATAGGGGCCCACGTCCTGGGGATGGGGGACCCTTGTACTAGACAACCTGTGATTCCTGGGTCATCATTTCAGAAATATTTCCTCATCAGATTCTTCAATGCATTCATCAGCGACTAAGTTTCTAGCATACTGAGTTTCATTGGAAAAGTTGTGATGCGTTCAGTGATATATCTGCCTTGAAAATAGCTGGTAATGAAGTATATAGCACAGTCCAAAGATCAGCACATAAATGTCTTATGGCATTTTGTATTATGTCATAAACTCTTTTATGATAATGTTTATGTTATAAAACTTTTTTTAAAAAAATTGTCAAATTCCACTTTGCCTGGGATCCATGGGTCGCAGACTTTGGACACATTCTGCAAATTGGTCCATTTGAGGTACCTTGGTTCAAACATTCTTGTCTTATGATACACTGTTGTGCCCAATTAAAGATTGTGGGAACAAGAGTTTTACTAGTATATAAATATCCTTGGGCTCTACCTCACTGGAACCAGCAATTGCTATTCCCTCTTACGTCAGTTTGGGCCACATTTCCCTTTTATATTATGGTAATATTTTTGTCTTTTCTCCATTTTGTCTAGCCTCTGCCAGAATTCTCTCGCATTCCTGGATTGGTTTTGCCCAGCCAAGCTTTCTCAGATTGCTTAGCCATTGTGGAATTCCTACATAACTATGGCAAGGTGCTGGGCTTTGATGTAGCCAGGGAAGTTCCCAGTTTGAGTACCTTCCAAGAAGGCCTCTTCAACGTAGGAGATAGTTTGGGTGAAGTGCTGGATCTTCTGGTAAAGTTGGTGAAAGTGGCATTGTATGACCCTGGCCTTCCTTCATGCTGTCAGGTATGACTGTATATGTGTTGTTTTGATGCTATCCTTGAGCAAAAATGAGATAATATTGCATAGTTTTCTTACTTTCCATAATCCTGCAAACTAACTTTATTTATCATGTAAATTCTTTTGTCATCAGGCAAGTCAGTGAACTCTTGGCAAAGAACTGAAGCTAAAACTCAAATGTTGAGCTCCCTATTTAGGCCTTAAGAATACTATAGCCACGTTTTCAAGCAGACAGCAAAGTCCTAACTGTTAGAAATAAGGGAGAGCCAAGAATGAGAAAGCTGCACCAAATGGTTCTTGCTCTGCTGTGGAAATGAATACATGCAGGGTTGGCTTTATTTCAACATATATATCCTATTAATATCCTATTAATGGTTTGTCACTAAATGCCAACAGAGGGAGTCAGCCTTGTAGACTAACAGGGATTCTCCCTGGGTTGGTATCCGTTGAAATGATCTACATATTAGCATTGACCACCTGACCTGAATCCCACATAGAGAGTAGATTGCTGCATAATGCTTTGGATTCAAAGGGGGGAAAGTGCTTTGGAGCACATGGCAGCACTATCATAAATCTGTTCTTGAGTCGAGTGGTCTTTTCCCAGTTTCTGCTACAGAGACCCATAATAAACAGCCCATGAATAGATGCAGTGGCTTTAAGGAAGTGTTGACAGTAGCTACCTGAGTGCCTCTGCATTCTCTGGAGTATGTTTTTTCTTCAAATCCAAAATGCTGCACAGTCCTGCAAAATAAGTATAGCTCGCTCTGTCCAGGGACTACTTTTGTAGTGATAATTTGATTTTTATGCAGATTGAGCTAATAACTAAAGTCAGAATTGAATGATCCAGCTTACACTTTGCATAATTTATGATTCACTATATGAAGCTAGGTGGCTGTGGTGCATTCAGTAAAATACAGATAAACAAGCTACAGCTTATTTATTGGGTGTACAAACATAACTTGATAGTTGCCATACTGAAACGAAGAGCTAACAAAGGATTACAGAGATGTAGCAAGCATTTCTGCTGTTTTCCTTATTAGAAACGCAGAGTTTCAGGATTTCTTTTCCAGCTAACAATAGACAGCTTGGGCAAAAAATAAAGAAGTGTTCAGCAGATTAAAGAGAGAGAAAAAGACATGTTTAAGAGGAAAAGGCACGTTTTAAGTGTTGGTGTTAAGAAGTCCTTGGCTGATGTTCAGATAGTTTTCAGACACTTTTGCCTTTCATAGTGGAGAATGTGTGTTTGTAATATAAATTCTGAATTACAATGAAGAGAAACTGGAATGTTGCTTTTGCGGGAACCATTGTTTGCTTTACGGGTTCAGCTCTGACGCAAAGGAACGCTTAAGGCATCCATCAGGCTCCCTGAATCTGTTGTTAGTTTTCAAGGTTGCAGAGCGAAACGTAGATGCATTTTATGAGAGGAATCCTTGAAAAGGAAGATTGACTGATTGTGCTGCAAGTGGTTTTTGTATTCCTTCACATGAACCCAAACACAGTTATTTTGTCTGCTGCTGTAAGCTGTGCATCACTAAAAATGCCAGAGAAAGATAATAAAATAACAGTGCTGTATAAACAAGAATCCTGCAAAACCTTACTGCCCATTATACTTTTGATATATCTCTGGTAACACAGGGAGAAATTATGCAACATGCGCACTCGCAAATTTACTTCCACCCCACCACTGGCTTTGATGTGTCACCAGGTGCAGTCAGCATATTTTCATATCTCTCCAGCCAGTTTGTTTTAGATTTTGTTCTTTTAAGTAAAAGTTGGTCTTTTTAAGACTGCTGGACTCTGTTTATCCTATACCAGACCTTGAACTACAAAGTATAACATAACTGAAGAGTTCACAAGATCCAGGTTAAATATCTCTCTCTCCCCCACCCATTTTTTTTCACCATTGCTCTATTTTACATTTATGGCAGAAAATGCAATCTTGTACAAGTTACATAGATTGTAGAATTTTTAAAAGCTTGCTTGGTTGTCGCATAAAAACTTGCTTCCTCAGCAAAGGTGACGTACTTATTTTTAAAACTTTGTACTCGGTGTCTTTTCATTTCTATCTGTTGTTGATAGGAAGAATCAGGATATATGTGTGTCAACAAATATATATATGGTCCTTTCTTGCTTTTGCTTGCCAGACTTTGAAGATCCTTGGTGAAAAACTCACGGAAATAAGCCTGAACCGTGACACCGTGTCTGAGGTCTTGCGCTGCTTCCTCATAGCCTCTGGGGGAGATGAAAGCCTGTGTGACAGCTTGAGAACTAAACCCTTCCAGGCGCTGCCTCCGGATAAAAAGGCTGCTATCCTAGCCTTCTTGGTGAACGAGCTCAACAGCAGCACCCTTATCATCAAGTAAGTGACGCCAGGTTAGGCTATTTCTGCAGTTGTGCCTCTCACAGCTCGGTGTGACTTACGTGGCGTCTTATGTGTGGCATCAAACTTTTAATATTGATAGGGATCAGGATAGAGTGTGTGTCTCAAAATTCTGGTGCTATAATGAGACAAAGAATACAAGCACGCGAGAGAGCCATATAGCGTGGTGCAACACATCCGAGCCATTCTCCAAAAGCAGCTTTGGAGCATGGCTGTAGCTTGCAGTACGTGAATGTAATATTTCCCATTTCATATTAGCTTAAAGCATTACAATTGGGTAACAACTTTTGGAAATTTCCAAGGTGGCCACATTCAAAAGCTGCAGGGTGGTTGGGCGTGCGTGCACACATGGCCCTCGGCTTTGTATGTTTCTCAACATATGTGCTGTTTAGGTTCAGACATATGTATTGGCCACAAGAATTCTGGCTGCCACAGGTCAGGACACAGCTTTGATCCAGGAATACCAATGCGGGCACTTGCAGTGACCATCCTCTGAGACAGGTAGAGAAAGTATTCTCAGTGTAGAAGTGTTGCCACTGATACTTAGGAAGCGGCAGTAAAATAGTGTTGATGAAGTGGGAGAGGAAGCAGGGTCCAAAACACAGGCCCATGTAAGGCGGAGGTATCTGTCCTAAAGGAAGGGGTGGTAAATTTCCTTCGTTATAAGCCAGATTGCATTTTCAGATGTCTTTTGAAACGAGCGTTGCACATAGATATTGAATTTTTAAAAAGGAATGTCATTCTTCTGTTTTATATATATTATCCTCCCCACTTCCTTAACAATTCTTTCTACATCCTGCAGTGAAATTGACAAAACTCTGGAGAACATGTCCAACCATAGAAGAAATAAGTGGATCATTGAGGGAAAGTTACGCAGGTATGTGTCTATGGAATTGATTTTTGGCCTACTGTACTCTATTTATGGGAGTGTGGTGGCAATAAGAGGAATCAGAAGCATACCGATCATAAATTTATTTTAATGTGAAAATCACAGTAGTATGGAATCTTACTGTGACCCTAGAATTCTACCATTTTTCAGTTGCCAGAGGATTTAGGAATAACAACTCTCGACTAGACTACTGCAATGCACTCTACATGGGGCTGCCCTTGAAGAGCACTCGGAGACTTCAACTGGTGCAGAATGCAGCCGCGCGAGTGATTATGGG
>JANHGC010000105.1:120345-132227 GCA_027560395.1 Boaedon fuliginosus | reverse complement strand
GAAATGAGTTTTGGTGACAAATTTATTAAGATGATTGAGACAATATATGTTAAACAAATAGCAAGAGTTATGGTGAATGGGGAGGTGACAGATAATATTAACATTGAAAAAGCTACAAGACCGGGATGTCCCATCACCACTATTATCTGTCTTAACCTTGGAGGTTTTAAATAGAAAGGTCAGAGAGATAAAAGGATTGAAAATTAACATTCACAGATGATTTAGTATTTATTTTGGATGATCCAAAAGAAACAGGGCCTAAACTGTTAAAAAGAATGGAAGAATATGGTGAGGTAGAAGGTTTGAAAATAGAGAAAAAACTAAAATAATTACGAAAAATGTTAAAGAGGAGCAGAGGAGAGAGTTAACAGAGGAATTAGGGATACAGATCACCAAGAAAGTTAAGTATTTGGGGATTCAACTAACGGCAAGATGTGGAACACTTAAGGAAGACAATTATAATAAAATACTGCAGCAAATCAAAATTGACTTAGAAAAGTGGAAACATCTCCAATTATTTCTAATGAGAAGAATAGCAACAATTAAGATTAATATCTTACCAAGATTGCTGTATTTGTTCCAAACGATCCCGATTAAATTGGAGAAAAATTCTTTCAAGAGCTTAACAAAATGATGTTAACATTTGTTTGGCTGGGTATAAAAGCAAGGATTAGTCTGAAGATGCTGCAGGATGCAAGAACCAGATGAGGTTTTGGCCTACCTAATTTGGAATTATATTATCAGGCAGCCGGTTTAACATGGGTGAAAGAATGGATCAAGTTGAGAAATACAAGGTTGTTAACTTTGGAGGGATATGACTTGCAGACAGGTTGGCACTCTTTCTTAAGGTATGGTGGAAGTAAAATTCACGGTTACTTCAAGAGACACGATATAAGAAATTATCTATTAATAATATGGGATAAAATTAGAGAACAGCAATACTTGAAAACTCCAGTCTAGCTTTCAACTATGGAAGTACTTGTATATCCAAGAAATATTTATAGATACAAAGGTATTTTAAATGAAAAGGGGGAACTCAAAACAAAATGGGAATTGAAGGAACAAGGATTTGACATAACATGGTTTTCACAGTTGCAAATACAATCAAGGTATGATAAAGATGCAAAGCTATATAGTTTCTACCAGAAGTTGACGGAATTGGAGGAGATACTGTTAGGGAAAGATGAAAAAATGATTAAAAAATTGTATGGTTACTTATTTGAATATAAACTGATGGATGAACAAGTAAAAGAAACTATGATTGTACGGGCATGTGTATGGTTACACAATTGAGTTAGAAAAATGGGAGAAACTATGGGCGATAAATTATAAATTGACAATGTCAACAGCATATAAGGAGAATTTGTATAAGATGTTTTACAGATGGCACATATCCCTATCGAGGACAGCAAGAATGTCTGAAGATAAATCAGCTAAATGTCGGAAGTGTCAGCAGACACCAGGATCATACCATCATATGTGGTGGACATATAGAGAAGTGAAAAAGTATTGGTTAAAGATACATACTTGGATAGAGAAGATGACAATGCAATATATTGAGTGGAAACGTGAAATCTTTTTATTGGGAATACTGCCTGATACATTTAATAAGGAGGATGCATATTTAATTATGCATGTATTAACAGCAGTGAGGATTGTACTTGCAGAAAAGTGTGGTAATACCATCTGAAGAGAGTGTTATAAGGAAAATTTTGGATTGCGCAGAAATGGACAGGTTGACACTAGCAATCAAAGAGAAAGAAGAAACAGATTACTACAAAGTATGGGAAACATTTTACTGTTGGCTTGAGAGTAGAAAGAAAACAATAGAAACATTATATACTTATTTACCAGATACTAATCAATATGTATGGAAATGTACTGAAATTATGAACTGTTATTTTATTAGTTACAAGTATAATCAATTGTTACATAAATAAATATTAATTATGTATGAAAAACAAGGAAATTTTGAAATGTTATAAGGTATAAAAGTAGTATTTGAGTTGTTATGAATGAAAATAGTAGGAAATACTAGTATATGAATATGCAACCATTAGATTAAGAATAATGGACAATACTGGAAGAAAAATGCATTGGAAATCTGTATCATGATGAAAGCATGTTATTTGTAACCTGGACAACACACCTTTCGATGTAAGATGTTTTATGTAACTTAGAAAAAATAATAAGCTTTTAAAAAGAAAAAGAAAAACCAGAAAGTCCAGTTGCCTCTTGAAAAAAAAGCACTTTTGGGACAACCACAACCTGGATGACTGAGAATCTCCATAGACACTTAACTTATGACCGTTTTCACATTATGACTGTTGTGGCAGTCCCCACAGTCACGTGATCAAAATGCAAACTCTTAGCAACTAGCATGTATTTATTTATACGGGTTGCAGTGTCCCGGGGTCCTGTGATCATCTTTTGCAACCTTCAAACAGTCAATGGGGAAGCCAGATGCACTTAACAACCATGCTAGTAACTTAACAACTTCAGTGATTCACTTAACAATGGTAGCAAGAAAGATCATAAAATGGGGCAAAATCCCCTTAACAACTCTCTTGCCCAATTCTGGTTGCAAGTCAAGGAATATTTCTACATGGCTATAAATCTACTAAAGAGAACTGGAGTGACTACTTTATGTTTTAATTTATAAGCAACCATTGCTAAATAATGGATACTCCTTTACGAACATTGTACTAAAATAACAGCTTCAAATTTCCAATTAAAACTTTGGTTCAAATACAAAGTTTGACTTCAATAAATTAATGTAGAGATGGTACCTTTACTCTTAAGAAACAACTCAAATTTCAAAACAGGATAGGGACAGACCACAATAAAATAAAACAGCTGGAACTTGTAAAAATATAGAACTAACTGGCTAAAATAATTGTTAAACAAATTATAAGTTGTAAAAACAAACGGAATAAAATATTAAAAATAAAAAAGAATTAAATATCTAAATTTTAATTCAGTTGCAACTAAGTTTGAGCTTTTTCCGTGATGAGTCAAGTATAATTAATTTTAGATATCAATGAATGAACACAAGTTTATTAACTAGCACTGACTGTTACTTAGCACTGTAAAATGCTAAGATTACAGTTTTAAAATTCTATCCAAGCCATAAAATTCTAAACAGGGAAAACTAAACTGCCTGTTAAATAGGATTACTGTTCCTATTGGCCACTCCTGGAGGCCACTCTTAAGTTCTGCTCGCCAAGATAGAGCAAGACTGGTCTTTGATTTGCTAGGACCGGATGCTGAAAGAAGTTTAATTAAAAAATGTAATGCCAATTTGGCAGAAAAGTCAACACAAAAGGATATGTATACCGTAATTGATACAATTTTTTCCAAGAAACCTGAGTATAAACCATTTTATATGAATCCTTTTTTAAAGGAGCTAAAAGACAGACAGTTTGGTTGATGCAAATGCTTTTTGAGTTTAGGACACAAATGTTGATAAAGTATTTGACAATGATGTTCCTTGGCATGCCTAAATTACTGGTTTTTGGAGTAGAGTTTGAATTCTTGTATAAATCTAAGTTGAGAATCTATCCTATTTCTGATAGACAAGAGTTTTCTCAAAGCCAGTCAAGACAAAATATTACATGAAAATCTGAGAAGATTTAGATCAGGCTTAATTTCTATTAGCCATAAATGCACACAGTTATCTTGGATAATCAGTAAGATTAGCTTGAGGAAACCTAATCAATAATCTCTCAGCATATCAAACTAGTGGTCAGTAAAAGAAGACAGAAAAAATAGAAGTCAATAGCTAAACATGAACTTTCTGAATGTACAGTTGATATATTCTGTGCTCATAATAATGAATTATTAAACAATTAATATACAGGGCAAGCTTGAGATACAGGACTTCTACCTAATCTAGAAGTGCCATCCAATATTTTGGAAGGTTCACAGTGGTACTTGTATCACAGTTACAAAACTCTAGCTTTTTCACAGAGATGATGATCTTTATTCCATTCATGTAATATACAGGGTATATTGTTCTTTTGTTTTTGAATATTTAAAATCTTAGTCCCAGATCAGTGGAACAAGAGGATTCTTCCTTAAACTGCTAGCTGGCCTGCAATTAGGAAATATAATCAGTAACTGAATAAGATGAAATAATGATGGGGTATGGGATGTGTGAATATATCAAACATGCCTGAACTTGATTGAGATGTTAATAGTCAAGTATATTGACTAAGTTTGCTCTTTCTAAACATAGCCCCCCAAACTGTAACAATGGATTGTTATTTTGGGGTTGTTGTAAACTATAATCTTCACATCAGGCCCATTCCTATTAACAATGGAGGAATAATGCTAATTATTGATTAGGCGGCAAAATTACCATAAACCACTGTCTCCATTTGCAATATAAACTACAATTGCAGATTTGTCACAAATAATTTCTCACAATCCCTTCCAACATGCTATGAGACTATTTTTAAAAGACATTTCTGAATAATTCTGAACCAAAAGAAAGCCTAAATTAAAGAGTGCAGCCTTTCCCTATAGCTATTGTTAAGTTGGCATGGACATGTCTGCCGTCTCATCTCACTTCTGCTAAAGTCTTGGAGAAATTCTACTGGTTTTTAAAAGCACTTCCAGGGGAAGGGACATTTAAAATACCTTCTCAGTGCTGATGAAAAAGATTAATCAGTCATATAGAGAGAGAAACTCTAGCCAGCGGCATTTTTTCAAGTTAAAAAGCTAGCCAGTTTCTCTTTTCTTTCAATCAATCTTTTAGAAGATACCCTTGCTTTGCCCAGCATGCTACCATCTCTAGTTCTTCAACCAGTTTTTACTGCTGTAGAAAGTCAACGTGAACTAAATCTCCCAGCAGTCCAATCTAGCAAGTGATGGGGAGGGTTGCAATTCAGCAAATTTCTGCAACTCCCCAATGGGAGATCGTAGGCATCTTTTTCCTGCTATGTCTGCATGATGTCACATTCCTCCCATCCCCACCCCGTAAAGGAGGCAGACGTGAAGATCCTTCGCCGAACAGGTTTTGAAATATTTTCCCCCTTCTTGATCTGGCACTGTCCAAGAACCGCCTCAAGGTGTATAAAACCTGTTAGGCTGAAGGAAGGCAGGGGACTGCAGAGACTTGAAACAAGAGACAATAGAGACAGAATAGGGATTGCCAATAGGATGCATATTTCACACAAGCAGAGGGTTTTTTTGCTGACTCAACAATGGCCGGAGAGCATTTCAATTCAGCAGCAAGAGAATCCCCAGAAAGATGGCAAAGATGGCTGAAGAACTCTGGGAGTTGAAGTCCACAAGTTGCCAAGGTTGGAGACCCCTGGTCTATTGTACTGACCGTGGGCCGGTAAGAGAAGGGTGTGTGTATTATTATTCAAATCCAGCTGAGGTTCTTTCAGTAAATGAAACACTCTCGTTTCTTACAATATTTAAAAAGAGAGGAATATTAGTAAAGCAATAAAACAATAAAATATACAGGTAGTCCTCGACTTACAAGAGTTCATTTAGTGACTGTTCAAAGTTACAACGGTACTGGAAATGTGACTTATGACCATTTTTCACAATTACGACCTTTGCAGCATCCCCATGATCATGTGATCAAAATTCAGGTGCTCGGCAACCGGTTCACATTTATGACCCAAGTTCATGCGATCCCCTTCTGTGAGCTTCTGACAAACAAAGTCAGTGGGGAAGCCAAATTCAGTTTAACAACTGGGTTACTAACTCAAAAACTGCAGTGATTTACTTAACAACAGTGGTAAGGAAGATCGTAAAATGGAGTAAAACTCACTGAACAAATGTCTCACTTAACAACAGAAAGTTTGGGCTCAGTTGCAGTCGTAAATTGAGGACTACCTGTAATTAGTAAATAGAAACATATAAAATGTGCAAAATTTCCCATTCCAGTGCAGAATAGGCATTAAACCCAGACTGTGTACAAAATTGTGTGTGTTATATATAGGATGTGTGTGTGTATATCTAAGATTTAGGTACCCAACGCAGAGATTCAGCGTGTTGTTCCAGAAAAGTTTGTTTTATTCCAAAAGCAAAATTCATTCAGAAGAGTCCGCTATAAATCCAGGTTCTTTTAAGGGAAGGAGATTATTCATGCCTTTCCCCCACTGAAGAGAAGACCTTCAAATCTGTAAGAAAACATTTTCCTATATATATATATATACACTGACACTAAAAAAAATCTATCTAGGTTACTTGTAGATACGCTGTAACAGCACTTCACAGGAGATTGGTTGGTAATTCAGAAAGGTAGCTTCTCCACCACACATCCCAAAGGCCTCGGTGTGGGAAAAGCTTAACAACTGATTTAAAATGGAACGTGTTTTTTTTTCTTTGGGAAGCCTTGCAGCTTGCTGACAGGAGGCCAACTGGAGCTTTATGAAATCTTCAGGCTAAAGCCCTGTCAAAAGAAAGATATAACCAATATTTCCTCTTTCTGTCTTGGATTTCCTTTGTCCGGGCTCATAGTTTTGAACAGGATCTCCCTTGTGCCGATCCATATTTTCCAAGGACAGGATGAGGAAGTATAAAGGAACATCCACAAGGTCACCCGTTTTATAAAACATCACAACCATCTCACATACGTGACAGGCTCGGCTCAGCCCTATGCTTAACTATTTGATCAGCCACTAGCATGACAGCTTAGTATTCCTCAAAGGAGCATGAATTCCACTTCTCAGCCATATAGATCCGTCTCACCTGAGCAGTCCTTAGATGGCCAGCTTTGATGAAGCAGCTTGAGCTCTGGACTAAAGCATTTGTAACAACTTCATTATTATCTTCAATCAGAGCATTTATCAGGGGCAATAGTTCTGCTTGCAAAACCAGGAGAAGCCCACTGGATGTCATGGTCTTAGTGTCCTAAGCTAACACAGGTGCCCCCTTTTCAGGAAGGGTAGACAGATTAGTGATTGCTAAGAGGAAGCATTAGCTAGATAGATCTACGAGAGTCAAGTTGAAATGGACACCAACTAGCAGGATGCATTCCTAGGGCAAGCCATCTGTTGTTCAAATTCTTGGACTATTCTCTACCTAGCTCTCAAGATTGTTAAGAGCCCTTTATATTCAAGATCCATACCCTAAGGACTTGGAAGGAAAGAGTATGAGAGATACACATGTGTTATGACAAAGAAAGTGGTTTTTTTTCCCTTCAAAAAATTGTAAACACACCCAACGGAATGTTCTCCTTAAATCTGCTGTTGGGGGTTACAGGGTTTCATTTCTTGTAAAGTTTAGTCTGTTTTCCATGGGTGTATGGATGAATTAATCCAGTGGGATGAAAAGCATTGCTCCAAATGAACAAATGGCATCCTACTTTAATACAGGTACTTTGAGGGGTGGCAGCTTTAACAGCATTATTTGCTCCAGTATATAAATAAATATGAACTGTAATGGCACGAAGAAGAAAAATTACAGGGCTTTTCTAGGGATGGCACCCATCGCAGGGGAATTTTCCACCTGATGGAGACCTACAAGACCAGTTCTCTTGCAGGGTGAAAATAGAACATCGTCTAAAACCATGATGGCGAACCTATGGCACACGTGCCAGACTTGGCACGCACAGCCATCGCTCCGGGAAAGCCAGCCATAGTCCGTTGCTGTTCTATGTTCTGATGCTTTATGTGTGCATGCAATAGAAACCGGAAGACCAGGTGGCTGGAAGTTGAGCTTCTGGTTTCCGGCTCACACGCACTCCCATTTCCGCACTCAGTGCCGAAAAGGTTTGCTACCACTGGTCTAAGAGGACTCTTAACAAGTACTTTAACCACACTGCACACACATCTTCCCAATGGAACTGACAGATGTGTAGACGAATGAAATCCCAGCTCAACTTGTCTGGGCCCACCCTCTTCACATGTTGGCAAGGTGCCTGTTCCAACCTGCTCTGCGAATTCTCTATTGTCTCCCCCAGTGAGAGAGAGTCATCCAAAAGTCTGGTGGGAGTCATCTTTTAGCTTCATATGGATGTATGTAATGAAAAGAAGTTGTGTATTTATTTTCCTAATTTAGTGGCTTTGAGGAAAGGGACTGTTTTCCTTAGAGAAATGGATAGGAGTTTTTTTTTTTTTAAAGCAACACCACTCTGAAACAGATCAAACTCCACCACTACAACTATGGAAGTGCTAAAACGACACATTCACACAACCTATAAACAAAACACCGTAACTCTGGCCCTTGCACAGTTTTTTCCCCCCAGCTGACTGGTTTCAGGTCTTTCAGGGCTCAAGAAACCTCATGTTCCAGAAGGAAGATACATTCTATTATTACTTCTTGTTATCTAACTTTAAATTTGAGACCAGTCTCAAGAATCCAAAACCTCTGAAAAAAATAGATGTGGACATCTTTCCCATTTTCATAAATTATACCCTGCACATTCAATATATTATAAATGGATTTCCCCACAATGTTTAATGACTTCATTAAAAAATGCATATACCATTTTAAAAAATATGTGACCCTTCCTCATCTAAGGCACTGGGATTGGTCTTGTTCCAGCTTTTGCCTGCTGGACCTCTGAGTTTTATAGTCTCACGGGGGACAATTCTTGTTCTGTTGGAATAACAGAATCTTATTCTTACTTGGAGAAATATTCTGATTTAGCAATAATGGAATAGATGACTCTTCTAAATGCTTTTACTTGAAGCAGAAAAGAGTGCTGGTCCACAAACCTGCAAACATGAACTATGTAGCACTTAAGATTATGGTTCTTCAAATTCTAATGAAGCTAGTATTCCAAAAACATTTAGAGGGCAGCAGGTTCTCTTGAGCTATAGAAATTGTGAGAGATAAACATTGAACCACATCTACTTTCTCTTTTGAATTTTGTTGGCATCGTTTTCAGATGTATCTCCAGATCTTCTGCTGAGTTTAATCCTAGGAGCTTTCCCCTCTATACAACTTTGCTGACAGCAACAAAAGACAAGCACAAGAGCATCCCTGCAAGCTTAAGTCACTGCTCTTAGCATGAGCTTGTCCTTTGCAAGGTTAAGCTAAATTTTGCAGTGGGTCAGCTGGTATTATTTGGAAATAAAACATGGGAAGCTATATTAGGAATGTGACTCAAGTTAATATAATTGACTTACATTTATGCGAGGAGTCCTCAACCTTTAGGGCAGCTGAGCACATCTGGAATTTGGCAGCCGTGTTGGGATACTCTACCTTTTCATAAAACTGCTGCTAGGGCAATTAGAAACAATTGCAAAGCACTGATTTGCCAAACTGCTACCTTTGTCTACTCCTGCAGGATTCTTTCTACTGCTCCCGGTTAGCTTTATCCTTGGAGGGATGGGGAGATTTCAAAGCATCTGTCAAAGCGCTGGGTTTTAGCTCTCAGTTATTTTTACTTTCTAAGAAACCTTACGGGGCTCACAGGTATTCCTGGAAATCGTAATGATGCCAAAGGCTGGCAATTTGCTTTCTGCACAAGGCAAGGAGCCAACAGGCACAATGCTCAGCAACCAGCTCTACAGATTTGTGTTCTGAAGACAAAGCATGATGCGCACCCGCAGCGATCATGCACTCCCCTTCGAGTTTCGAAAGTACAAAAAAAAAAATGTACCAGGCAGGACCCTTTCAGATTCCCTTTTTAATCAGCTGGCAGAATATATATCTGCTGGCACTTTGAGTCATGCAGCCATTATGCCATCGCTAATGTGATGTATATGGCTCCCTTCTCTGTCAATTTCTCTAACAAGGAAACATCACTGTTACTTTAAAATCCATCACAGGCCTCCATTACTAGTAGGCAGAGCAGCCCAGCCGGGGTTCTTCGGCCCATGTGGATGATCTATTTCCTCCTGAAGGAAATTTTTGCACACCACTCATTGTTGTTCAGCTATTTAACCGCTATGCAGAAAGAGTGGAGGTGCACATTGGAAACTCACCTCCAATAGCCTGTTTGTGTAGGGGTGTCACAGAGCAGATCTTTCACTCTCCTAGTTTACTAACAAGCCACCATAAACACAGCCAATGAGAAAGGCGAGGCCTTTGAAAGCAAGGTCAACTACATGATTCAGCTGGCTGTAATTTTGGAGCCATGGTGAACACACAGAATCCCAAGTGCTCTGTTTACATTTTTGCAACCAGTCCTCCTTCACCATCCCATCACTATATCACCCTTTCAAGATTTTCTCCCCTCCCCAAACTACTAGATACTAAAACACATGCAGGCAAAGATATATGCATGTGTGAGGGGTGCTAACAAGTTCCCTTTTTTATACTACACAGACAAAAGGATGTTTGTTAATCCACACATCAAAGCCCAGGAGGGCCCAGTGACTTGGAGGTGCCATAAAGTTGCTACCTGCTCAGGTCAAACAGTCTCTTGAAAGCAGCCTTTGCCAAATGCAGCCCTTCAGTAGGTCCAATATTGTTAAAATACATTGCTGAACTGAATTTTGCTGCCTGAGAAGCTGGCAAAAGGAATAAGGTAAATGAGCCAAGGAATTGGTTCTGTTTGTTTGTATAAGTGAGGACCCATAGTGGCCTTAAGAAATGTTTCTGCTGAAGACTCCAGTCAGCATGCTGTAGTCATTTTGAAACCCTATTCAGCTTTGTCTGGCGAGGGAGTAAAAAGGAAGAAGAAACCAAACCATTATTGTTTTCCTTCTTCTTCCTACCTTAAGTCTTTGACTTTTGTATTAACCACTAAATATTACCTTCAGGACCATCTGATCCAACCAGTAGTAATATTCAACATATTAATTCTACAATATTAAAATAGTAATATTCAACATACTAATCATAATATTTGCTTATCTCTTTTAACATATCTTTATTTTGTTTCCCTATTTCCCTGTTTCTAACTTCCAGTTTTGTTGTTTTAACCACTGATAAAATAAATCCAATGTCATATAATATTCAGTTTGCTTTTTCTCCTTAATTACAAGTGTTAGTCTGTTCATTTCTGCACATTCTAATATTTTCCTAATCACTTTTAGAGAATATATTTCTTGTACATCTTCAGCCACTTTGTGTTCCTCTTGACCGGGGAAGAGAGGCAGGGTATAAATCAAATAAATATAAATATATAAATGTAATATTTCTAAAAGATTTGTGGGGTGGGAGCTAGACAGCTTTTCTCTGGCTGTGCTAATACTCTGCAACAGCCTCCCAATGAAGATAAGGTTGGTCCCTGCTTTTTCAGGTTTCCAGAAACTTTTAAAAATGGTTTTGGCAAGCTTTTCCTTAAGTCCATATCTGATGCCATCTTCCTTCTTAGTTCTCTATTGTTGTTTTTTGTCCTTCTTTCTACTTGGGAGCTGATGTAGTTATTATTGCTAAAATTGGTTTTATTGTGCATATTTCAAAACTTGTTTGTGTACTTGAAGCCTTTAGGACACTTAAGAGTCATTTGATTGCAGCAGGTTAGAAGTATTTTAAACAGATAAACATTTGGGTTTAAGATTGCTGCAAGCAAGTTGCTCCAGGAGGCAGGGCAAGAAACAGTAGGTGTCAGTCACAAGGAAGTAGACATTGGTTAGATATCAGAAGAGGCATCTTAATGGTAAAAGCTGCTTGACTGCCTCTGGAGATGGTGGCCTCTCCTTTGCATCAGGTATATAAACAAACTGAGTAGCCATCTGCCATCGATGCTATAGTAGGAGATTCTTGTATTTAGAGAGATGGAAGGTTAAATTGCTTTATCTCCCTCCAACATCTCTTCCAGTTCTTTCATTCTAGCTTTCTATAAACGCTGGTGCTTATCTTACTATGGAACACCGGTTTCTAAACCTGTTTCTGCCTCTGAAGAGCACTCGGAGACTTCAACTGATCCAAAACACGGCCGCCGAGTGATTGAGGGTGTACCGAGGTACACCCACATAACACCTATCCTCTGCAAGCTGCATTGGCTTCCAGTGGTCTTCCGG
>JANHGC010000105.1:102992-115429 GCA_027560395.1 Boaedon fuliginosus | reverse complement strand
AGCGAAACTTTTTCAAGGAAGAAACAAAGTTCAGTTGACTTCTGAAAAAGCACTTTTGGGACCACACAAGGTTACCTTCTAGAGCAGTCACTCTGGATCAACTGACAGAGTCTTGAAAAAAGGCCGCTATTTCTTGGGATCATTTCTCCTAGCCTTGTTTTCTCTTTTCCACCTGGCAGCGTCTCCCCAGAACTTCAGGTGCTCCTTTCCAACCTTTTAAGGCTATGTTGTCTCCCACGAAGGAAGAGAAAGCCAAACTTGGATTACAGAAGAGTTTTCCTCCAGTGACAGCACTTTTGAACAAATCTCAGGACTGCCCTATTTTGTGTCTCAGCAGACCTCTCAGTTTAGGAACAGCCTAAGTGAGCATGACATTTTGTCTCCTCAAAAAAATCTGGCTGAGCCAATTCCTAGGAGCATCTTCATTTTTAGCAGCCAATTTCATACATACATGACAAGAAGCGGAAATATAATTTCACTATGCAATCCCATACGTTCTTCTCTGCAGAAGGAAGTCCCTGTAGCTGAACAGGACATGCTCCCAGGTGGTGCAGCCTTAAGTGATCTTTCACCAGGAACCTTCATTAACAAACAGGTATGCAAAAAGGTATGGATTTTGCTGCAAATTTTTTATAGCAGAAACAGTATTTCTGGGTGGAGATAACTATATTTTTATCACAGAACTGTACACATTCTGGAAAGGTTTAAAGAAAAATATTAATTTTCTAACCTCTCTCTCTGGCTGATATTAACAGATATCCTAACCAACCTACATACTTTTGTCCCCTTGGCAATGATTACAACTGCAATCATCTTAATTTACAAAACACTTGAAGAAAAAAAAAGCAAACAAAAAGAGAGAAATTATGGCAATATCAGCAGTAATCATCTTTCCTAAATTTAAAATATACATGCCCAATCCTTCAATTAAAATAAATATGAAAGAACAGATTGCTTGGTCTTCTTTCATGCCAGTTGATAATTTAGCTGGAAATCCATCCATTAAGAATTTTCTGCCAGAGAAAAGTAATGAAGAAATGTGCCACTTTAACCATTTTACGATGGAGAAATGCATTAAGTTCAGTGGCACTTTTGGCTGAGGAAGAGGCAGAACACAAAGAGGTGATATTTAAACCAGAGAAAGGATATGACAGGAGTGACAGTCACAAGCCAATATTCACAAGGACTTTACTATTCATTTCACCAGAACATTTGTGACAAGCTTTTCAGAGTTACAGCTTCCCCAAAGTGATACATACATGCATATATAAAAATGCGCAATCACTGAGGAAATTAAAGCTGAGATTGTTGAGAATGGAGAATGGAGTGCCTTCTTGTGAAAGGCCCTTTGGAACAAAGACATTTGTAAAACTTTCTTAAAGGCCAGCTCCAAAAGCAACAGGAAATACATAATTCAGAGAGCATTTCTGAGAAAGCTTTGTGTTTCTAACCAGCGAATATAGGAATTAAGTCCCATGTAAGACATCAGTGGACAAGCACATTTCTCCCACAGACTTATCATGTAGCTTTTGGCGAGACCACCTCTGGGTCTTAGAGGAATCTTTATCCAAGAAAATTATGCCATTATGGAGCCAATTCCAAAGCTCGGCAATTGTCTGCTGCTTCCAAAAGCCGGGTTACGCTCTTTTAAGGCTCATCTGTAATTTGTTTGAAAATTCTATTTTATTTGTTGGGAAATTCTAGAGGTAGCATTTTCTTTGCAAAATTGGAAAGGTCCAATTTCCTAACCAGAAGTCTTACCTATCTTCCTTTCCAGCCATGAGCCTTCTGTTTACTTTCCCCCATTGCAAAACTCCTTCACTTCACTATTTAGGTTCACAGAGAGGGTTTAAAGTGAAGAAGTGGGCAACTAATGGCAACCTGAGTGTTTCCTTTTTAAACCCAGGACTAGTGGTAGCCAAGGGGATGCGTGACACTCTACTGAATGAATTCTTTTAGACTCTTAGGTTAGGTTGGCTGGCTCGTGATGATTTTTCCCGTGTTTTCTGCATTAAAAAAAAAGTTTTTCCCGTGTTTTCTGCACTTTAACGTTGACAAAAGCAAGGGCAACTGCTGGTCCATTTCAAACAAGAGACCAGGCAGTAGAAACTGAGTGAACTGGAAGTATTCTTAAATTTGTTTTCACTGGAATGAACACTCATCAGATAATTATTGCAAAGGCAAGCATGAAGACAGCTGTAGTAATATTGCGTAAATGACAGCCTATTTCCTATGATTCGCTTAAAATTCTCAACGTAAGGAAAAAAAGGTAACTTACAAATTAAATTGTTCTTCAGTCCTTGTTTAAATCATGCAATATGACCCAAATTTAAAAGATACTTGCTTTGGCCCTTGTCATTTCCTTCAGACAAATTGATATAAGAAAAACCACTATTAATTTGGATTTTATACACTGGTTTATTGGTATTAAAATGTAAGCAAGATGAATCTAAAAGTGCATTGTTCAGATGGGAAAGCATATAATAATCCAACTGAAATGGAAGTATTTATGTTTGGGAGGGGATTTTTTATATTAAGAGATAAAAAGCTAATAAATTCCACACTCTCTCAAAAACACTAATATTTTTGGGATTTCTCAGTGAAAGGAAGATGATCCTTAAACAATGAATGTTAAACCATTTGCAAGCAGGATCTGTTCTGTAATGCAGACATGCATCTATCTGAAGAACTTATATTTTAATCATGTGCTCAACTCTGTTCACAGATGCACAAAGTTTATAGCTGCACCTCTCTCGGGGTTTTCTAGTAAGTGAGTAATATGTAGACATACATATTTGCATATAATGATGACCTAAAATCACTTCCTGTGCAGTTGTAAAGTCCTATATGCTTGATAGCAGCAACTTTATTAGGTACAGGGAAGCACATTTCTAGCTTCCATAACTACATCTTAAAAAAGCAAAAACAGCTCACAAGAAAAATTACATTTCTTCCGCAAGGAATGCAAGCTCTCCTACTTTTATAACAATTCAAATGGATCAGACCGAGTGTGTGATTAATCCAGGATCACCAGTGAAACTGAACAGTCTGAACGGCTGAATACTGAATATTAGGTACTCTCTAAATCCCACATGCCAGTGATTCCCACGGGGTTTCCTTAATTTTTTTCAGTCAATATACGCTTATGCCAACTTAAAATAAAACATCATGAATCAGAGCTCCCACACCAGGATGAAAGTTGCTTTGTTAAATCACTCCCCAAGATGACTGGGTGATGATTCATACATCAGACGGACAATGACCTACGAATTCGCACAACAGACTCCAGTTGCTTTGGAGAAGGAGAAGAGAATCTGGTCAGCAGAGGAAACAGCCAATGACATCACAGGTTCTCACAAGATGCCTGTGTGGTGATGCTTTCAGGGTGTGGTGTGGAATGGCTGATACCGTGACATTCTTGGCTTATGGCTTCTTCTTCGCGTCCCAGGCCTGAAGGCAACATTTTAATGCAAAAGCCAACCTAAAAGCTTTCGCAGCAGGCTGAGTAAGACAGCAATCAAGAATGCTCACTCACTGATCCAAGCTCGGGACTAAATAATCCTAAAGCAGTGGAACAATCCAAGACACTCTGCTCTTTCTCTTCAGTTTTCAACAGCTCATTGCCAACCAGATCATGTGCGTCTGAATCTGCCTTTCTTCTGGTTAGAAAAGAAGTCTCTATATGCTTAAAGTCTCCCCCTCACTACTACAATAAAATGTGATCAGATTTGACTGGATCCAAGAATGGGAACCCATCATAATTCTGGGTCTCTGATACATTCCAGCCTTGATCCACTTTTGGGGTACTGTGAAGCCTTTTGAGGCAGCTCTGTAAGTTGCTCAAAGGGGAAACAGTGGGAAAATAAGCGTTGGATTCAGCAATTGAGAGATTTGCTTTTCCATGATATTGATCCTTCCCATTAGATCCCACTGATCATCCCAATCACTCTTGGAGTTGGAGAATTTGTAGATGGTAAGACTTTACCATTCGCTTCATGGTATCTTACTGGTGCTCTCTCATCTTGACAGTGAGTGGGCCAATGGTTTTTTTTTCTGATGTAGCAATTGATTTATTTCATGAAAAAAACACTGAGTTAATCCTTAATAATTGAACCATATCCCACAAATCAGCCCTACCATAACTACAGAATAATTTGAAAATACCTATTCCTTTTTGACAACAACAACAACAACAAATCAACATATCTCTTTGAAATTTGGCATGGATGCTTCTATTGGGAATATAATTATGTATTTTATTACCTTCTGTTTCAAAACAACATTATTGGATGTTAAAAAAAACTTTGACAAACTTTGACAAACAAGCTGCATAGTTAGTTTGTGTGTGTGTTAGTTTGTGCGTCTATTTGTGCACGTGTGCACGTGTCTTTAAATCAGTCTTGACTCCAGGTGACTCCCTGGACAAATCCCTGCAGTTTTCTTAGGAATATTTCAAAAGTGATTTCCCACTGCCTCCTTCCTAGAGTTGAGAGAATGACTGTCCTATTCCCAAAATCAGCCAGCTGAGGTAGGACTAGAGATTATGATCTCCTGATTTCTAGCCTACTACATTAATCATTATACCAAACTGGTTCTCTACTAACTCTTACATGCTTATAAAAGAGTCCCTTCCTTGCCAAATTGCAAGAGATCTCTTTTTTCCAAATCACAAATTTCAGGATTCAGTTCAGATTATGCCATGTACATAGCAATCTAAATTTAAGCAATGTCATTCCTGGAGCTTTGGATCAGGTAGAATTGGGCTCTCTGATTCTGGATCTAAGGAATGCTGCTTTCCCTATTCAGCAACCTTTATATCTGAACTTCTGTTTAACAGATCCACAGCTTAATTGCAGGCATTCCTCAATTTACAAGAGTTTGTTTAGGGACCATTCAGAGTTACAGTGGCATTGAAAAAATTTGATACAATCATTTTTCCCATTTACAACTGTTGAGGCATCCCCAAGGTCACATGATCAAAATTCAGAGGCTTTGCAACCGACTCATATTTATGATGGTTGCAGTATCCCAGGATCACGTGATCACCTTTTGTGACCTTCTGACAAGAAAAGCCAGTGGGGAAGCCAGACTCACTTAACAACCATGTTACTAACTTAACAACTGCAGTGATTCACTTAACTGTGGCAAGAAAGGTCATAAAATGGGTCAAAGTTCACTTAACATGTCTCACTTAGCAACATAAATTATGGGCTCAATTATAGTTGTATGTTGAGGACTACCATTGTATGAATGGTTGTATGCTTGTTTGTATAAGTATGTCTTTCTAATAGTTTTTAACTGTATAGTTTTATTTTTATGTTTTTAATAATGTTATTGTATTCTTATTGTATTTTAATCTTCTTGTTAGCTGCCTCGCATTCCCTTTGATCAGGGAAGAGAGGCGGGGTATAAATTTAATAAATAAATAAATAAAATACTACACTTCATACCCGTGATCTTGCATTTTGGAACCTTAACCTACTTTTGTTCCCTTGTTCCAATTTTTTTTTTAAAAAAATTGCTTGATATTTCTGTGGCCAAGGGTGCATTTGCACGATATTTTAAAAATAAGAAAATTATTCTTAAGCATTTAAAATTACAATTATACTTTTAATACTGCTTGGTTTCGTTTGGTTCCCTTTAATGCATTCAATTTTAGGTTGTTAGACTATTTAATTTTTAATCCTGACAGTGTTAACAGGAGAGCCTAATCTCCAAAAATTAATAAACATTTCCCCTTTCCTAAACTTCCTGCCAAATCAATTTGCTCTGAGTGATTCCCGAGTTGATAAACCTCTGTCAACTTTCCCTTTCCCATTGCCTTCCTTGCCCCATTAAAGCTAGCTGTTGAATCTGTTCCCACTTATTTCCTTTTTGTAGTCACCTAGAAAATCCCTGTCATTCCTACATATCATCACCTGGATATGCTTTCTGATCTTAGGTGTAATCCCAAGCCTAACACTGCGCCTCTGAATGCTTTCTGCATTGGGACAGGACTCAGCTGCCATGCAGGTTTGATTAGCAAGAGCTGCTTTTGTCTAAAACAAGTTCTGTGCAGACCAAGACGTTTATTTCCTAAATGGGCAAATAACCATGAAGGTGCTTTGAAGTGTGCAGCAGCGCAGACATTCAGTTCCTTGAGGGCACATGCCCCATCACACAAAAGTTCTTTGTTCTTAGGGTAGACAAAGAAACATAATAGTGTGACAGAATCTTTACAACAAAGTAAGACCTGAACCACTAAAAGGCACGTGTGTGTGTGTGTGTGTTGTATGACTGGGGTTAGAGTTATCTATAATCCATGAATATATTTTACATTCACACATACAAAATGTGGGTACAAATACACCAGGGATTTCTCAGAGGATGGAAAAACCACACCTGCAGATGCCGAAGTATCTAAGACAGTTGCAGATAGCTGGATTATTCAAAAACTCTTTATTTGGAAAAGGATCATTCCAGAGACCCAGGATCTGGCTGTTCTCAGGAAAACTTCTGGAAACCTCTGGACTGGTCCTGGCAAATGGCATTCAAGAAAAGCCTTAGCGTAGTCCAGAGAGGGAATAGAATGTTCTAGACTTCTCTGGAACATTAGGTTTCTCAATTGAGGAGTTTTACCTATCCCCAGTAGATAGCGAATCACAGACACATCAGAATTAAACTTTAAAAAAATTATAATGGTGAAAAATCTAATAAAATGCCAGAGTTCAAAGTAAGAATCTCACAAAAGGTCAGGCAAGAACATCAACGTCTAATTAGATTTTAGATGAAAATATAAAAATTTGAGGATAACCTGGTTTTGATCTTTGTCTATAATATGCTGCTCAACCCCTGAAAATACTCAACCCTTGAAAAGTTTTTCAACCTGTCTTAACTATAGTAAGCGACCCTCAGGAATTACAACCTGATCATCCATAAGTAGAGCATGCCATTATTGAGAGAATGGACTGAATGTTCTCTCCCACACCAGAGCTCTGCATACCCCAGATCTGCTCCTAAGGGCAAAGGAAGAATTGAGAAATCAGGGAGAAAGGTTCCTCACTGTGTCGTGCAAATTGTTTCAAATTCGAACATTTCAAGCGCAAATTAGTCTCTTTCAAGCTGCTCTCACACATATAGAGCTATTTCAAGCTTGGAATACTTCTGGCGTAGTAGGAATACTACAGTGGTGTCAATAAACACAACTGTTTTGAACTCAAAAGCAAGTGCCTGGAGCTCAAAACATTTAGAAATGGAAAATATTTTTATACTCTAGTTCCACAATCCTTAAATCAAGGGTCTTCAAACTTGCCAAGTTTATGTCTTGTGGACTTCAACTCCCAGAATTCCTGATTTAACATAACTGGAGGAGGAATTCTGGGAGTTGAAGTCCACAAGACTTAAAGCTGTCAAGTTTGAAGACCTTTGCCTTAAATTGATAGGTCATTTTGCAAATGAGGATGGTCTGTAGCTTTTATCATAGTTTGTTCTTGCTCTTTGAGACTGCTCATCTCCTCTTGACATTCTCCAGAGCAGCAAGATATCTTTTCAGTGCTAACGGAAAATACAGGAAGGCTTTCCTGAGATGGGGGGAAAAAAACATGTGCCTCTTTCTCAATCAACAGAATGAGTTCAGTTGGAGGAGAGGTGGCAAAATAAAGGTTCTTCTGAACCGGCATCCCTGTTCCCCATCCCCAATTCATACCTTAGCAGCTTCTTCTCAGGAGTCTCTCAACCTACCTGGACTTTTTGAAAAGAGAGGAAACATTTTCCCAGTCCTAGGTGCTTCCTAGGACTATGAAGAAATTTCTAGCTACCATGACTGCATATTCATTCCAGTGAGAGATACTTCAAAAGATTCTCAATCATCCGAGTCACGGTTATCCCAAAAGTGCTTCTCCAAAAGGCAACTGGTCTTTCTTGGTTAATCAAGAAAGTCCGGTTGCTTTTTGGAAAAGCATCTTTTGGAGATTCCAATGAGAGGCCATTAGATTGGGGAGGAGACTGAAAAGATGGCTGGATACATGCCATCCTCAGTTCTCCTATGAGCTACACATTATTAGTTCCCCTCTGGGTGAAGAGAGGCAGGGTATAAATATGATAAATAAATAAATAAATAAATATTGGCTGCAAAATCTTTCAGCACCATAGATAAGAGATTTGACCCTAACTGCCCAGCATCACTCTTCTGAACTGTTTATATATAATAAATTATCAAGTATGGACAAAAAGGATTTCACGCAGTTCTTTGCCGCAATATTTTCTGTAGCGTTTGGTATAGCTTTCTTTAAAAAGACAAAAATGAAACCACCCATCTCTACTTTAAAATTATATTTAATGAGAAGCTGACTATTATAAGTATCAAACTATCAAAATATCAGAGTGCTTGGAGAAAAGCTATGATTTTTTTAAAACTAATCTCTCTTATCAAGATCTCTCTAGCATTGACTCTTTCTGGACACAAATTGCCTGTGTTTAATATGTTTCATGTTTGGACACATCATTTTACATTTTACATTTTAAAAATGTAATTTTTACTGTTGTAATTGTTAGCCGCCTTGTGTTCCCTCGGTTGGGGAAAGAAAGGCAGGGTACAAATGTAAATAAATAAATAAATAAATTTTATGGGCAAATGCATACCAACAAATACTAAGCCCTTTTCTGGAGTATAATCTAGTAAGGAAATCTTCCCCAGGTTCAAAACTTTATTCTACAAATATTTATTTAATGAAATTTCTACACTTGATTTACAGTAAGTTTCTACAGGCCTTCAGATTTACAGTCTAAAAGAGATGATCCATAAGAGAAAGAACTGGGAAGGAGAAGGGCAAAAAAGCAAATGGAGGCACTATCTCAAGATCAGTCATTTGGATTCAAAAGAAGATATACAAAACAACTTGTAATTGAGGTTTGGAAGAAGTTCTGGTCTAATAATGCATATTCATTTAGATCCAATAAAGATAATTAAAAACCTTGGAAACTGATGCGCAATAAAGGAGTCAACACCTCACCCAACTTTCCAATAGCAGGCATATTGTGGCAATACCCTACTCCATGTAGCATTCCTTCAGATGTACCATCAGCCCTTCCCTCCTGGCTTTTAGAAAATTGACAAAAACCTGGGTGCTCCATCAATTTTCAGGGGCTGAGCTGTTGCGATTACCTCTCAGGTCAATGGATTGGGCTTGTTATAATTGTCAATGTGTTCATGACTCTTTGCTTCATAGGAATACTATGTAGTTGTTTTTAGATAGGTGATATATTTTTAATCTCAATTATGTTTTGAGGAGTTGCACACTGCTCAGAGTTAGTGGATCAGCCTATAAACTGTAAAAACAAATAAAACACACAAATTCCTAATCTTCCCACCAATCCCTAATTGTTGTTACACTGCTATGTTAGCCTCCTGAGATAGCCCAGACAAGAAGCATAACCAGAAGTACTATTCTAACTTCACTGCAAAATTTACATTAAAATAATCTTCCAAGACTGAAAATATTTCTTCCATTTCCTTTTACTCTCCAGAAAATTAAGGAAGATCTCTTCTCAAATATTTCTCACACCATCTCGTGGGGCTGAATTCGTTTACATCTTACCCGCCATCTGTACTCCCCCTCCCAAGGTCATTCCTACTTACCACACAAGGGATTCACTTAAAAAAAAAAATCTCCTTCCCCTTTGGGATTATCCTTTCTCCTTCCTCTGAGAAATGATCACAGCCCAGATGGTGATAACCTACATACAATACCTGTATCAAGGATTTTTTTATTTATAATCTTTGCTTCCCTGAAAACCAAACCCCACAGACAAACATGCTTCAGATTCTCCCTCTCTGAATGTTTGGGGTAGAAAACCAACAATTGCTCTCCCGCCCTTTGGAACAGTCTCCATCAAGAGATCTAGCCCCAAACATTTAGAAGAGTTGCAAAAACTGTTTTGTGATGCAGGGCCTTTGGGTTCCTGATTGGACTGATTTGTCATCCCTAGCTAATAGGTGATGGTTGGCTGTTGTTGCTGATTTCTATTTTATTGGAGAACCTTTAATCTTTTATTTGTGTTTTACTAGTTTGGATAGTTTTAGAGAATGTTTTGATGTCCTCATATTTTTGTGGAAGGAAAGAAGGGAGGGAGGGAAAGTTTGCAAGTATGCAAAATGAAGACATCCTAAGAAATATTCAGCACAACAAAGTCAGCCAACCTTGGCTTGGACTACTGTTATAAACTTAGTTCCAGTAGGCTGGGGGGATCTATTACTCCCACTGATGGGATTAATTGGCAAAAAAGCAAGAAAGATCTGATAGGACCCAGGTACAGGCCCCTATTTCTTTGGAATTGGTCAGCTCTTCTGGAAAATGAAACCATGCTGGCTGAGGGGAAGATACAAAATGGCTGCTACAAGTGAGCATGTCTGGTCAACCCAACTCTGAATTACCAGAAGACTGTTAATAATTATTGGGGCACAACCTCCACCACTTTACCACTGGAGCTGACCTTTGATTTTCTTCCTCTGGGCCCATGGACAAAGTTTTAAACTCCATTTTCTCCATTTTCTTTTCTGAAAAAGCCTGTGAAGTCTATGTGAAGTCTGTGTGGGGACCAAAAGTGTCATTAAATGACTATAATACTAGAGGCTAAACAAGCACATAAATATGCATCCAGAGGTTCATCTATCTGACATTGGGTGGCTGTTGCTCCAGTTCTCCAATATTTTACACTTAATGCAAAAGCAATGTTGCAGATATAGAGGTTAGGTAGACAAGTTCATTTCTAGCAACGCTTAAGAAATCTGATTTTTGCATATTCATATTCAGAATGAACTAACCCGTACCTTGCAGATTCAGGTGCTAATTAGAAGTTGATAATACCTATTTAAATACCCTACTTTGGAAGGATTAAAAAAGAAAGATGTCAGTTTAATATAGAATAATGGATAACATGAAAACATATAGCTTGAAGTAGTATGCGGCATAATAAGTGAGTTCCCCTTGACTGGGGAAGAGAGGCAGGGTATAAATCTAATAAAATAAATAAATAAATAAATAAATAAATAAATAAATAAATATGCCTTTTCAAGAGGCAACTGGACTTCCTTGTTTTTCTTTGAAGACATTTCAATTCTTATTCAAGAAGCTTCTTCAGCTTTTACTGGGTGGAGGGGAATGCAAGGGTCTATATTCCTTGTCAGCTGAATGCAAAGAATATAAATCCTTCCATTCCCCACCATCCAGTCAAGGATGAGAAGCAAAATGTCTTCAAAGAAAAACAAAAAAGTCCATTTGCCTCTTGAAAAAGCATCACATTACTTCTGATGTCATTGCACAAATGATGTGAAGCAGATAATTTACATACTTTTGCCTTGAGTGTGTGATGTCCTTGTGACTTGCACCAGGCTCTGGTTGGGTTCTCATTACATGCTGAATCTCAACTAGCCAAGCATACCATAGTCTACTTGAGTGTGTCTTCCCTAACCCCAAGATAATCCAACTGGCTTTCCCCCCAAGGCAGGAATAGAAGCCAGTTATTGTGCTCCAAACAAATGCCTATAGTTTCCTTCATACTGAAATATGCTGTCAGTATATTATATATGCCATTAACATTTTAAAATTGGAATCTGTGGGATGAGGTCAGTTGGATGTGTTGTCCCTCCATCGACTGGATGCAACCTAAGTGCCATGGTCTCTGATGTTGTAAAATGAGACTCCAGAAAAAGTTCTCCTTGATCGGGGAAGAGAGGCAGGGTATAAATTTAAAATAATGATGATGATGATGATGATGATGATGATGATGATGAAGAGAAGAGCAACAAAGATGATTAGGGGACTGGAGACGAAAATATATGACCAAAGATTGCAGGAATTGGGTATGTGTAGTTTAATGAAAGGAAGGACTAGGAATATGATAACAGTGTTCCAATATCTAAGGGGCTGCTACAAAGAAGAAGGTGGCAGTGGGGCGTCAACCTATTTTCAAGAGCACCTGAAGGCAGAACAAGAAGCAATGGATGGAAACTAATCAAGGAGAGAACCAACCTAGAACTCAGGAGAAATTTCGTGCTAAGACAATTGATCAGTGGAATGGCTTACCTTCAGAAGTTGTGGCTGCCCCATCCCTGGAGGTTTTTAAGAAGAGATCAGACAGATATTTAGCTGAAATGATATAGGGGCTCCTGCTTGAGCAGGGGGTTGGACTAGAAAACCACCAAGGTGTCCTTTCCAACTCTGTTATTCTATTCTTCTACTCCATGTCTTCTTTAACGGGACTGCAGAATCTTTGGCTTGGATAAGGTCTGGAATTATTATTTTTTTTAAGAGGAACACTGAAGAGTTTAATTATGGTAAAGAATGCCAAATTATATATTGTTGGGCAGACTAAGTTTGGATTCCAAAGTTCTGGAAATTTGAAGATGTAGGATTCAGAATCATGCTTAATTGAATGAGAAATTTGTAATGCTGTTGCAT
>JANHGC010000105.1:80042-93145 GCA_027560395.1 Boaedon fuliginosus | reverse complement strand
TTTTATTTTATTTTAATAAGGTTTATAGGCCGCCCTTTCCCAAGGGACTCAGGGCAGCTTACAACAATAAAAACGGTATAAAAATAATTCATCATATACAGTATTAAAATGAATTTAAAAACTCTTAAAACATTCTTCAAGGTGTTAACCTAATGAATGATTTTAAGTCAAGGACTAGCTGTATATAAACTAAGACATTATGTTTGGCAAATTAAGTCTTAGTATACTTATACATCTAGCCATTGTATTTAACAAACAACCGTGGTTAAATCAAACCATGTCTTGCTGCCTATAAACTCGGCAACATCACAATATTACAACTGAACAGTATTTAGATATGTGGTCAGTTTTCAGCCAGAAAGCTTTGGATAGGGGGATATGAGAGCCACTTTGGATCGAGAGTCGGTTTGGTCTAGTGATTAAGGCACCAGACTAGAAAGTGGGAGTCTGAGTTCAAGTCCCACCTTAGCCATGAAAACCAGCTGAGTTACTTTGGATCAGTCACTCTCTCTCTCTCTCTCTCAGCCCCACACACCTCATAGGGTTGCTGTGGGGAAAATAGGACGAGGAAGGTGTGCTATTTGAGTCATTTGTACAAATAATAAAGTTGGGATACAATAAATAAATAAAATGTAATGAATAAAAATAAAGCAGGATAGTAAAACATAGTAAAATGTCCATTACTGTGTTTCTATATAACATTAAGAATGCAAAATTCTCCAGGAGTTTCTTTGTCCTGCACTAGGGAAAAATACCTTCTCTTAAAACCAAGAAAAGTGTAGCTATTTTAACTGGAGCCTGTCTTTTGCACATTTGAGGAGTTTTAAATGTCCATTCAACTATTTCATATACAAATAGATATCACTCAAATCAGTTTATTTTTGCTGGGAAAATACACTTCCCTTATATCCTATGGTAACTGTTGCAACCGAGTACTCAGAACCAGCAGAGACAACTGGGGGAAGGCAATTGCTATTAAATAAGTCCTGAAGTTTTGAGCTGCCTTCAAGGATCTCTTAGCAGTTTTTGATACTCCTGGACTGGCCATTAATCTTGGTCTTGGGAAACACAGTGATATGATGGTTTCAGCTCTGCCTGGAGGAATGGCTTCTAAAAGTAGAACTGTGTTAAAGGGTCTTATATGACACCACAATAGCCTGTTCTATCTGCTTCAACTTTTATTATCTGCATGAAATCACTAAAAGCTTTGGACTGATATTCACCTCTTTCCATTTTCTGTTGTGCAACATTTGAGCTGGTATCTGGAGCTAGTTCTTGGGCACAAGTTAAGACTTAACTCAGGCAAGAGGAAAGTACTGTGGGTAAAAAGCCCAACACTGATGGCTTACCATCAGACCTTGATAAATTCCCTGGAATATGGGAAATCTATGTGGCCTGCAATAATCCATAATTCTTACCAGTTTAAGCAACATGTTGAGATGACTTCTGGCCAGAATAAATTTTATTTCAGTTTTTAATGTTCTATTGCAATCATCTCCAAACTTAATCCTGACCAGTATATAGACTACAATCCCAGCCTATTGCTGGCTAGAGTGTTCGGGAACTGGTCCATATTTCTGTAAAGCTTCATTCTAAAGATAGCTCAGAAAACTTGTATTGATACTGGTAGGTGTAAAGCAACTAAATACGTATTCTATTCATTGTCTGCAACAGGCTTTAAAGTCCAAAAAAATTTATGCTCACTTGATGAACTTCAGTAGCACAGATTCTATAGCATATACCAACCTGGCAAAAAGATCAGTTGATGGACATGAGGAATAAGACCTTCTTGAGAATAGCCCTTCTGTTTATAAATTTGATTCCAATTGATACTTACCAGGCTCAATCATTGCAGTTCTTCAATGGGTCAGTCTGGTATGTTCTGATTATACTGATAGTTAATTTTCACAGTTTTAAAAGTTGTTATATTATCTAATTCATATATTTCTATCACCTTGGAAAAATTCAAACTGATTTTAAAAACTTTCACTGAAATAACTAATGAGAAATCTGTTTATTCACCTATCTTTCTTTCCCATTATGATACACACTGCATTAAGTACTAACAATAGCAGTTTGATGATCCATCTACAAATCCTCTGCAATCAATTGAAGATTTCACCAAAGCCCAAGAACTGCTCAAATGAACAATGTGCCAATGGTAGCTACATTCTTCATTTGCCAGTTTCCTCTTGATTCATGATTTAAGATGAATAAGACTCTAAAAAGCATGGATCCTTTTTCATCTTGGAGAGTTCTCTTTGCTAGATCTTAACCTGCTGGAACATTCAAATGTAAGGAATAGGTAAATTATGTAAGAATACTATCTAGAAAGGCATTTCAACATCATATTCTCAAACTGATTGGGGAAAAACAGCGAAGGAATAAGAGACTCTCCTCCCATTATCTGGACATCCTTTTATCACATTCATATCCTCATTTTTGTGAACTCCCACACAGTTGCCTACTTCATACATTATACTAATGCATGGCTTGTTTAACCATATTTACTATATAAATCACAACTGGCTGATTTTCACAATACCCCAACAAAACCTTTAGAACAATATGCAATATGCATTCAGTATAAATGAGTACTTACAAGCGTTACTTTCTTTACGTCAGCACTGCAGAGATTTTCCACTTCAGGTATGTTCAAAAGTTTCAAAGCGGTTTGAATCTGTTATTCTTGTTCTAAAAAAACTCAGAAGCTAAAAATGCATCGTAACTGCATAGTACTTTACTGTCCCGATGCCCAATATTGTTTCAACTTCTCAAGAAAATTTTTCTCCATAAGAAGTTTTTAGTTTCTTTCAATGCAGACTACATAAAATATGCTAGATTTGATTTTATTTTCACTTCGAAAAATAATCCAAATATTTGACCAGATCATGGACACCGAGACAGGTAGGATAATTTAAATCCTATTCATTTCCACAAGAAAATTTTTCAACTCGAAGCATTCCAGAAAATTTACATACCTTTAGCATTGGACAAGTTTAAAGGGATTTCAAGTTTATTCATTAGCTGTGACTTTAGGGAGTTTGGAGGAGTTTTTCAATGGCTGGTCTACATTACAGTACTAATCTTTATTGGACTAAGCATATGAATTCAAGCATTTCCTCCAGATTGGGAACCTCTGGCCAAGTTACAACTTTCAACAGCATCAGCATGACGGTCAACTATGAGGGACAAGAGAATTGTAATTCCGCAACATTTGAAGAGCCATGGATCTTCCTCTGCCTGCATTAGGATGTTATCTAGAAAGCTGTATGAATAACATAACACACTAATTCAGAAGTGAACCGAAACATACAGTATTATGGCTTAGTGTGGGAAGTGAATTCATCTAACTCATGATGCACTATTAAGCCATTCTTCCATCTCCTCTACCTGAATGGGTAATGTTATTTGTGTCCCCCACAGTTTTAGACCAAGTAGAAACATGGGTAACCAAGGGGCAACCTTATGTTCTATTACTGATGCAGTCATGAGGAGTCCTTACTAAATTACTGAAGAATCTCAGAGTTGTCCAGGAACAGTATGAAACCATTAGCCTAAAGGCATCCACCCTCCTCTTGCTACCATAAACTCCACAGAGACTAGATTTCCCGCAATTCATAAAGGCAACAAGCTTCTCGTGAGCACTCATCTTGTTCCAGATAATTATAGCACTTCAAATCTATTTGCATGGTAAACCAAAATAAAAATAGGTTCCCTGTAACCAGAATTATAAGCCCCCAAACCAGAAATATAACAAGCCAGAATTAGCTCAATACCATAGGCTAGAAATTCTCCCTATGTCCTGCCTTTCTTTCTTCATAAAGGCTGTGTTTGCTTACTGTGCTGCTAAACTAAATGTATGGTTAATGCTGGGTGCCATTTTAGATCTTAATACATGTGGCTCTTTAGCTTGCTATGTCATCCAAGCACAGAACACCGATCACATGGGACTAGTATCAACCTACAAGCCTGGATTTTAAGTTATAGCTCGGATAAAAGTAAAATAGTACCTGCCATAGTACCCACCTTATGAAACACTCTCCCTCTAGGATCAGGATGGCCCAAATCTGCTAGCTTTTGGTATGTGTCTCTATGCTAAATCTGGGGTCCTAAGTATGTGAAGGTAGACATTTATTGGTTAATTTAGTGATATGATGAGTGATGTATTCTCGGCTGCTATGTATTGATCTTTTATATTATTGTAATTGTTTTTATTTTAAAATTTTGTTCACCGCCCAGAATCCCTTGGTCAGTCATTAAAAATAAAATAAAATAAATAAATATTTATTTTTATTTTTCAAATTTGTAGGCCACCCAATCCTGTAGGACTCAGGGCAGCTAAATCCCTTGTAGTATGTGTATGCGCACATGGCCACATACTCACAGTCAAACGTCCCTGCACCACTATCAAAAACAGAGTCATCAAAATTATTTTAAAACCAGCTTGATATTCAACAATGTCTGGATTCTCACATTTTATAAGCCAACAATCAATCATGATTTATAGATGACTATAGCTGCTTTCACACAATAAGCCAACTCCAAACCCACATTTAGTTTAGTATATAATATCTGATGTTACTGTTAGCTAATAACAATTATAGCTATGTTAAAGAAAGCTTTGCAAACTAAAGTATTTTTTTAAAACCCAAGAGCAGGCCGTGGTATTTTTCTTTCTCATTGACTGGCAACTCTTGCTCCTTTATTATCATACAAACCCCAGCCCTCCTTATTTAACAGAAATAATCATAAGTAAAATGGAAGGGGTGATTAAAGAATACGAAGTAGTTATTAATCTTCATTGAAAGAATAAGGGTGCTTCTCTTGCACATTTTGGCACCATTGGAAGAAACATTAAAAAAAAACCTTTTCTTTTCTCTCCTTGGAATGGATATGGGAACTCTTAGGCCTCATAGGCAATCTTGATCTCTTGATTGATTAAGATTTGGGGCACATCCCACTCCTTGCTCATAAAACATTTATCTCATGACGTTAGTACCCCAGATTCGTTAATGCTGAATCTTACTCATATGCTCTCCTTCAGACTTAAGGGATTCATCACTTACCTTTATGAGTACTGTCTCCTATCTTCCCTCTAATAGAAGTGGATTACTTGGAAGATGCTTGCCAGGGAGAAACACAACTGAAATAGCGAAGGGCAGAACAACCACCTTAGCCCAGGGAAGAGAGAGAGGTGGTTTCCTACTTGTGACTTAAGCCATCAGTACCTTCTCATAACATTAAGTCATATCTGGACACAGTACTGAAATATGGCACTGAGGAGTCCAACTCTTTGCTCAGTGCAGGAATTGAAATCAAATTAAGGGGAAACCACAATCTTTCTGGGAAACCAGTCCCATTATCAAGTTGCTTTCATCATTATGAAGTTTTTCCTAATATTGAATTGACACCTATATTGCTGCAATTAAGGCCACTATTCTGTGTCCTGCACTCAAGAACCCTAGAGAAAGAGTCTTGGCCTTCTTCTGGGTGGCAACCTTTCCAATATTTGAAGACTATGGTACTATCATATTCCTCCATAGTCTTCTCAAGACTAAACATTCCTTCAGTCATATGTTTTTGTTCTTGTTGCCCTTTCTCTGATATTGTTATAGTTCATCTGAATCTTTCCTGAAGTGAAGTGGCTGTAAGTCAAGATGGGTTGATTAGATTAGAAAGCTGCATTATACATTCATTCATCTTTTCTGCAGCTATGTCACTCTGTCAATTCATATTGTCATCAACTACTATGACAGTATTTTTTTTTTCACAAGGACTAATTATCAAACCAGGTATCCACCATCAGCTACTCCATGACAGAATGACAGGACAGGTTCTTTACAATGATGATACACCAGCTACATTAGCCATTTCCAATGGGGTAAAACAGCGTTACCTACTAGACCCAGTCCTATGCAATCTGTTCTTTGTTTATGCATATTGTCAAATTCTAGCCAGGATCTGAAGGAGGGTATGTCCATCAGGAACCAATTGGACAGCTTTCTCTCTAGTGTTTGCCACTTGAATGTATGAAGTGCCTCCATATAGTCATTCAAGAAACTCTTACAGTGATCTACAGTTGATGCTGAACAAATTTTAAGATGCGGCTATGCTCTTTGGCCTAATGTCCTGAACAAGACTGAAGTACTTTACCAGTCCATGCTAAATACCAAGCCCATAGAGCCAAAAATCACTGTTGATCACACCTAGCTGACAAATGTAAACAGCTTCAAATACTTAGGAAGCATCATCACAAACAATGGGTTTTTGTTCAAAGAAATCAACTCCAGGGTCAACAAAGCCAGCTAGGTGCTCAATCAACCCAACATCTGTATCTGCACAAAGCTGAAAATCTACAAAACTCTGGTTATCCCTTCCCTGCTACATGGTTGTAAGTCCTGGAGTCTGTACTGAAGACCCATGCGGTGCTTTCCACTTCATTCTCGGCATATGTTGGCAAGACTGTGTCTCCAACCTGGAGGTCATGTATTGTGTGGAGTCCACCCTGGTTATCAGAGTCCAGATAAGATTAGTGGGACATATCCTCAGAAGTGATGCCTCACCAATTTCTCCATAATGTAATGGAGCCGGAGAAGAGACTACAAGGTCAACCATGCAAGCTCTACAAAGACACTGTGAAAGAATGCCATTGTGACATTCAGCCAAGGAAACTAGAAGCTGCAACTGATAGAACCCACTGGAGAACTGTGTGCAATGAAAGCTCTACTGGCTTTGAAGAGAGGTGCCACGCAAAACTAATTATTTTTTTAAAAAATTAATTAATTAATTAATTAACATCATAGAATAACACTCAGTTACCTCCACAACAATGGACTACCAATGGCCCCAGGCTCTGCATGTCCAGGCTGGGACTTCAGAGCTGTTTCCATGTCCACAGATGAGTTGCACAACAGTATGTTTTCTTCAGACCTGAAACTACCATCTATTAATAATCATTCCCTTCACCTCCTCATCCAAGTTATTAATGAAATATTGAAATATAGAAGTTTTCTGGCCATCAGCAGTTCTTTAGAATCTTGTTAAAACTCCCACTGTCTAATTAAGTTAGATACTAGATTAAGAAATTAATATGGCAATAAACAGATGAATCAGGGACAGTTGCATCCACTGATTTCATTGCTCACCTTAAGGCTTTATCCACTGGGACAAAGTATTCAGCATCCTCTCCTTAATTTATCCTTTTTGGAAATGGAGTATCAGAAATGCACCAGCACTAGCCATAATCACATAAAAACTATAGGAAGAAAGCATACAAAGAACTGCACATTCTGAAATATATCCACATTTGCCCCAAAAGGAAAGAGAAAATACCAGTAACTCTCAATTTAAGACAAGCCCTCCCTGCAAAAGACCTTAAATAGAAAAATCTCATTTATTGATATAATTATATTTTTGGTGAATTTAAGATAGCACTCCCATTTTAAAACTAATTCATTCGGGGAAGTAATTCTGCCTTTCCTTTTAGGCAAATTCATACAGAGCCTGACTGACAATAAATTCAATTTCCATTCTGATATCCTTTATTCTACGTGACTTGATTTCTCTCCATCAGACACTCAAAACATTCAATGCTGTAGCAATATATGAATATCTCCACCCAGATCATGTCATTCTTAACAGACTTGGAAGCTAAAAGGCTAGGCTTGATGTTGTCTCTCAGCTTAAATGCCCCACTGAAACTCCATCATTAAAAAAATCCTATTTCCCAAAGTTAGTCAGCACCACCTGCTATTGAAGTGAAGGACAGGACACGAAGTTTGAGAAAGGGGCTTTCAAGAGGCGTTTTTTAAAATGAAAACAAAAAAATCCTTATATTGTAATGTAAAAAATAGTTAAAATGTTAAAAATACGGAAAATGTTTGGAAACCAAGAACTAAACTAAAATGTGAAAGAGTAGTCAGGCGTCATGCAGACAAACCTTTAGTTTGTCGAAGTTCATGAAAATTATAAAAATAAGGATCAGAAAAAAGGGAAACTGCTTACAAAATACTTTAAATTCAGAAAATTAGACTGATTCAACAGTATCATGTGGCAAATGCATATTCCAATACGTGGTTTTCTTACTCTACCAACTACCTACCGACTTCTTTGAAAATTTAGTATTTTCTTCTAGTGTAGGTCCTGGCTTTTGGGTAGTGGGTACGATCACAGGACATGCTATTTTTAACAAACAGGGAGATCAAACTGAGTAGAATGAGAACTTGGTCACATCATCATACTCAGGTGTGGTTCCCTTAATTATAGTTTCTTAAAAGACAAGCAATTTAGCTCACACACTATGAGCTAAATCAAAACAAACTAACCACAATATAGTTTTTAGTGTAATATTACCAGACGCCATCTTTGGACCAGAGGCCTAAAGATTCACTCAAGAGTTGAATCTGCTACAATTTGCTGAATTAGCCACAATTGATTCACATGCTAAGCCAAAATTAATTAAACCACTTTATGATTTAGCATGCTGTGGAAATATGGCCCAGCTACTATAAGAACAGAAATCATGAAGTTGAAATTACTTTTCTCTGCTGCCCTATAAACTTACCAACAAGACAAAGCTCTCTTGCAGTAGGTAAAATTATCCACAAAGCTTATCCGAATCCCAAAGAAATTACAACAGAACAGTCTGCAATGAAAGGGATTGATGCAAAAGCAGAAAGAAAATATTCCAACCATTTTAAATAGAGGCTCCACCTTCAGAGTTAGATAGAAAATTTGACCTGGTTAAATTGTAGAGTGACCTCATTAATATTTAGTTTAACAGTTGGCAACCTATCTCTTCTGCCAGAAACGTAGTTCTTCTTTTTCAGTCACTCTTAGCAGAATTCCCAGGCCAGTTTACAAAATTGAAGATAAAATAGAGCATTCACATATATTATCAACACATTATTAAAGATGGCACACCTTACCATTAATTATTTGATGACCCCAAATAATTGCAGCAACCCTGTTCTTATTCCCATTGTTCCTTCATCTCTACACAGGGTTGCCATAGTAGCATGCTTTCTCACCCTTCCTTTCTCAATAAAAGGTTACAAGCCAAGTAATAGCGTCTCTAAATCAGTGTGGGAGGAGACTGTTGTAACCCCACCTCCAAAGCCTATTTTGTCTTGTCCTTCTCTCTTCTTTTTCCCATAATACAGGATAGAGGTCTTTAAAAGCAGGGTATCTTAAAATAACCAAATTATGAAGCAAGCCAAAGAACTTACAAAGGTGTGCATGCTCTGAGATGCAGCCTTTACAAGGACTGAGCTACTGGACCAGAAGTTTTAACAACACTAGGATTCACACATAGTGCCAAGTTGAACAACAACCAAGACACATGAATGATGGTTTAGCACAAAGTATATGTCCTCAAAGTTATAATGTAACTTAGACAGGACACGTTGTCATAGTGTAAATGGGTGCAAAGGAGGCAACTTTAGCTTGTTCCATAAATGTGGCCATATGTGGGTATGACCTTGAGAGAAAGGAGGAAGGCCTAATAGTCTGATAAGAGGCAGCTGGATTTGCAGGTGGAGGGAAAACCATGGGAAGCCTTTCAGAAGGGATCCTCCCTAGTTTTTAACTCAGATAAAAAATAGGAGGGGGAGTTTCAATTTTGCAAGAGTCTGTTAAATATAGCCTAACAATAAAAAAAAAAAGCTAGTACGCCATGATCATGACTGAAACAAGCCTATGCAACACAATTCCCATAGACACTAATATATCTAGAAAGGCTTTCCATTGTAGATATCAGCCTTTATGTTCTACCTGATGTTCTTTTAAATATAATCGAACATAAAATTGCTCCCCCCCGCTCTGATTATTTATTTTGAAATAAAAACATTGGATTCTAACAAAGATCTCACTGTAACGACAGTAAATGTTCTGGGAAACCATTTCACCTCACCAGGAAACAGATAATTTAGTGACTGGCTATGTGTACTAGAGCAGTCATTGTGTGATCGATGATTCACCATTGACATCCATTTTGTACCCCTGGCTAAAAAGGTTTTTTTAGAACATGGCATACAACACTGTTTTCAGTGATGTGTTTGTGTTATAAGTATTTGTAATGAAAAAAGAAGTCTTCATCTGACTTGTAAACAACACAATATGTATCATTCTGTTCTGGGGGTAAAATCTTTATTTTATTTTTGTCTCATCTCTAATCGAAGGGTTTATGGTATTTTTATGACATTTACTATCACTTGGAAGCAATAGATTTTCAGGTATTTATGTTTCTTCACATTAACTATGTAACTATGAAGAATTAACATTAACTGTTTCCTTTTGAGTGTGTGTAACACATAGGTGTGACTTTCTCAACCTGTTTTTTCCCCCCAGTTATGTTTCAACTATGGTTCACATTAGGCCTAGAAAGATGACACTAGGTGCTAGGTATAGATTCAGGAAGGTACATTGTTCACTATTATGAAATCAGAAAAAAAAATCTTTTTGTTAGCTTGCTAAGTGAAATGTTGAGACTTGCATTAACCGTCAAGAATGAAATTACTAATGTTAGCAGACTCTGTTAATGTCTTGACAATAATTACTATTTCTTATCAGGTTGTATGCTGCAAAAGACTGAATGATTAACAAGCATTCCTGTATTTGAAGCCTGCCTAAAAATAATTTTCGTTTAATATAATGGATAAAATAATGGAATATTTTATTCATTTTTATCAGGCTTTTGAAGAAAATAAAATTTGTTATTTTCCTCTTTTAAATGATGGTATGTCATTGTGTCTACATCTATACTGTTTAGACCAGGGTTGTCAAACCTGCGTCGTCACAGGCGCGTCAGGTGATGGACTTTTTCCCCCTTTGCTAAACCGGACAGGGGCAGGGCCAGCACATGATGCATCCGGGCCGTGCGTTTGACATCCCTGGTTTAGACTGTCGGTCTTTGCTTAATTATTGCCTTGTTTAGCAACTGTTCAAATTATGGCAGCTGAAAAATTAATTTTATGATATTTGTATCCATTGCAATGTTTCTCCAATCACATGATCACATAAATAGTCATTTATGACTGTTGCAGCATCTCGCAATCATTTGATCACCATTTGCTCACTTCACAGTTGGCTCCCAACAAGCAGAGTCAACGGAGAACCCAACATTCATAAGGACTTCTTTAATAGGATGATACTTCAGCTGAAACATTCTGAGCATGAATGAAAATGTGTAAGAGGTGATATTCTGGGTGTAATATTTTTCCCCACTTGTAAGTGGCTTAAATTTCAATAATTGTAGGATAACAGTTGTCTATTAAATCATTGTTTAAATGCAGTAATACAACTTTGCTGTTTTCATATATGGGCAACCTCTACCTTCTGTTAGTTTAGCATTAATCATCAGAAGTCTTCTGAATGATCATGTATTACTCTTCTATGTGTCAGTGTCCTTTCAGGACTAGCTAAACTTGGGTGATGGATATTCTAAACTTCTGATCTGACACAACAACTGCTCACCATCCATTTCCGGACCACATGAAAAACAGGCTTCTATTTATAACTTGTTCACTTCAGTCTTCCAAGCAGCTACTGTTGTTTCTTTGAAGTGCCTTTGAACTTTAATTTGACCTATAAAGATCTCATAAATTACTTATTAAAATCTAAAATCTGCCTGTCAAAAAATTGCTTTAAGAGTAATATGATTAGGTAAAGAGAAATGTAACCTTTATGTATTTGGGACAGTTCTAGATGTCAATATTGTGATTTAACTTGTCACTTATAATTTGATTTTTACTTTTTGAACGGCAAAAAGGAAAAACAAATTGTCACATGACCTCAGGAGGCTGCATCTGATCATAAAGGCGAGCCACTTGCCAAGCCAATTAAAAAAAATTATTCTCCATGAAACCTAGTTACATAAATTAAAATGTAAGTAGCCAAATCAATTCAATTGTAATATTTATTCAAATTAATCTACATGGATGTCATTTTAGTGTGTACTGGTGTACCATATAGTGCACTATATATATTTCATCATCGGTTAAGATGGGGCAACAATGTATTGGCTTGCAAGCCAATCTTCAGATTAGAAATGCTAACTCACATAGGGATTGTACTGGGTAAACAGAGCATTGGTTATGTGTGCAGTCAAAATGGGCCAAAACTGATTGAATCTGAGCTTATCGTAAGCAGAGCAAATTGAAAATTGCATGGGTATGACTAAGCTGGTAACCTAGTCTACACTTTCAGTAGTTTTCTAAAAAACATTATTTATTTATTTAGGGAATATGTGATAGCATTAGTTGACCAGAACTACTGTGGGTAGCAGCTTTCAGTGTTTCTCAGGCCATCTAGATTACTGTGACTTGGAATATAAAAGGGATAAATAGTAAAAAACATGAATCAGAGAAAGAACGAACGAACGAACGAACGAAAGAAAGAAAGAAAGAAAGATTATATATCTGTAAAAGTATGCAAAAAGGAAAAGATGTATAAAGTGAAGGTGAATAAAAAGGCTAACATTTATGTAAGAAGGTAGGTACTGCATTGGTGAAAGATAAAGATTAAATGTAGTGATTACATTCGTGTGATGCGCTCAAAACAACAGATGTGGATAATAGTAGAAAAGAGAAAAACAGGAAAATTATTTTTACAGAGTGAGGAAAGAAAAATAATTTTACTTTAGGTCTTTACATCTCTATTGATCCTAGTATAGTTTTCCTTGTATCATAAAAATAATGGAACAAATAGGCCCCTCTACATAATAGCTAGCAGTTGATGTGAGGGTGGCAGTGTTGGTTGGCTGTGTATAGCTTGCAAGCCACAATTTTTATTCTACTGTCTTAGGGCTTGCTATACAAAAGGAATTTCAGCTGGCGGGCGGGGCTGGGACCTCGATGGCGCTGGATGCAAGGTCCGCGAGCTCAGCGGCCTCGGTCCTGGTTTCCCCTCGGTGGGCTCCCCAGAGGAGCCTGTGTCCCCCTACAGGGGAGGACTGAGCGATGGGAAGATGTTGGGGTGGATTCCGTTTATCCCCTGCCTGCCGATCAACTGCTTCCTGAAGCCACCGAGGGACGAAGCGACGGCTTTTAGCCGCCATTAGTCGAGACCAGCCCGAGCAGAAAGATCGCTGAGAAGAAAAGGGA
>JANHGC010000105.1:0-16160 GCA_027560395.1 Boaedon fuliginosus | reverse complement strand
GCTATCCATGTTGTAAGCCGCTCAGAGTCCTTCGGGAATTGGGCGGCATAAAAATGTAATAAATAAATAAATAAAAAGGCACTGTTGTGGTGCATTTACATCATTGTGTCTTCTAGTGAGAAGCCCTAAACTGAACTGATTTCCTCCCATTTCTGCTATGGGAAAAACTAAAATATACCCATCAGTTCCCTTGCTGATTCAGAGCTTCTCAGCACTGCCTGGTTGTTTTGCTGCTAGAATAGTCAGGCATCTGTTTTTGGAGGGACTCTCTTAATCCCCCCTCACTTGCCTGCCAAGCAACCTCAAGGCACATTTCTCTGCTTGGCATCCAAAATACCATATTTTCCACCTTACAACACATTGAGCTACAGTGGACAAACCTCAGCAGCTCATTGGCTACTTTGCAGAAGGAGGACTGCCCCTTCAGCTGGGCCAATCCATGGCCTCTAGTGCCTTTTAGACCACTACTTGTTGCACTACAATATAGGTAGTCCTTGTTTAGTGACTATTTGAAGTTACAACAATGATGAAAAAGTAACTTTACAATGATTCCTTGCATTTATGATCTTTACAGGTCTGTAAAGCAAAGGAAAGCTAAAATAAAATCATAAGAAGGGTTGTGGTTTCACGTAGCCAACGCTTTGCTTAATGAATGAGTTGCCCTTCCCAATTGTGGTCACTAAATAGGGACTACCTGTAATCAGTATAAATGTTGCCTTGTAAGTCAAATACTGCTGCTTTGAAACTCAGCAGGGGCATTATTAGTATTAGTATTATTTCAAAGTCTCTCTGTGCTTTATTTTTTGAATCGGTAAAATTCTACCGTTTCACTGATTTTCCTGCCACATGAGAGAGTATCACCTTTAGCTCCAAACTGTACAAATAACCTGTTCAGTACAAGATGTGCTAACCAACTGTTTCCAAGATTTTGACTCTGAGGAGAAAATTGTATGCAATTTGACCCCAGTTTTCATCCAGGGGCAGTTAGAAATTTGTGGGTTGGGTGTGCATTAAGCATGAGATGGGCTCTTTGGTGAGAGGCTGTAATCTGACAGAACGTTAATCCAGTCCAGTCTCAAAGGAAAGATATCATAAAAAGAAGACAACAAGCCAGAGAGACAATAGTAGACTGAAGGAAAACTAGCAGGGATTCACTAGATCTGTTTTACCTCACTCCTTGGTGCTCTGAATACCAGAAAGGAATGAATCTAGCTGCCATTTTAATTTTTGCCAAAACATCACCTTGGATGGCATTGTGAGAAATTAAAATAACCCCCCTTAAATTCCCCTCAATTAAATCCACTAGTCAGCAAAGATGGGTGGCCATCAAAACATATTTCAAGCCAGGAACTGACAGAAGCCTAGTCAGCTGTGACTAAAAGAGGACTCTGCAAGCAGGCCAATGATTTAGAAAGTCTGCAGATTCACAAATTGGTGCTTGAACTTTACTATAGGGAGAGAGGGCTTACCCTCTCTCCCTAGAGTAAACTCCTAATTTTGAAGATTGAGCTGGTGGCAGCAGCAAGACATAATTTAGCTAAAACTGGTTGGAATCAGAAATGGAGTTTGTGGATTTAAGAATCCCTTAAAAAATCTCTTACATTTTTTCCTTTTTGTTTACCCACTGACACATATATACTGTACACATGCATACAGTGAGATAAACAAAGGGATGGGGGAAATTTTGGGTTCAGATCTCAGATGAGGAAAATATTTAGTATACTAATAAAAAAATGCTTCCTTGGTTAGTGGTGTAGTGTGGAAATGTTGGGCTAGATGGCTTTTAGGAGTGATTAAACGATTAATCCTAGATTAATGACTGAAATATACCTCAGGCTCCAAAAACCAAGTCAGGATTATTCATAAAGATTAAATGCTCATCAGCATTAATTAAATGGATGAGTGTGTCCCTGGGAGTTGCCAGGATCTAGCCTCCACCCTATAGACAAGAGAGAACTAAAGGAAGAAAATCCTGAGAGACAGGCTTATATTAGAAAATGCAGCCATGTTTGATTTATCCACTTGATATAGATAATAGACTCTGAGATTTGTCTCATTCATTTATCTATGCATCTCTAAAGCTTTCCTCCTGGCTACAGACTTCCTGTTGCTTTATAAACCTATGTTACTTTCTTTTATTCCTGCCCCACCTTGTTGAACCTCTAGGTTGACTAGAACGAGGTCTGGCAGATAATCACATGGACACTATTAAAATGTAATATCTTCATTCTACAAACTTATTCTAGACATAGGTGCACTCAGTGCTCCCTCCTGGTATGCATAAATTTTTATTTTTTTATTTTTATTAGATTTATACCCCGCCTGTCTTCCCTGGTCAAGGGGAACTCGTGGCAGCTCACAACAGTTAAAAAAATACAATAAAACATTAAACACAATAATACTATATATGAAAAATTTACAACACAATCTCACACCAGCCAATCATAATTCTTCCAAGCCAGGGGCATCAGTTCCAAGCCCGCTGACAGAGCCTGGTCTTCGTGGCTCTGTGGAAGGCAAACAGATTCGGAATGGTTCTGATCTCTATGGGTAGCTGGTATCAGAGGGCCAGTGCCGCCACAGAGAAGGCTTTAGCTCAGGGACCTGCCAGCTGACATTGTTTAGCTGACGGGACCCGTAACAGGCCGACCCTGTGGGATCTAACTGGGCACTGGGAGGCATGAGGTGGCAGAAGGTGGTCTCGAAGGTACTCTGCTCCTAAGCCATGTAAGGCTTTAAAAGTTTGTCACTAGCACCTTAAATTGAACCCGGAAGACTACTGGAAGCCAGTGCAGCTCGTGGAGGACAGGTGTTATATGGGTGCACTGAGGTTCACTCTTAATCACTCGCATTCTGGACCAGTCGCATTCTGGACCAGTTGAAGTCTCCGAGGGCTCTTCAAGGTCAGCCCCATGTAGAGTGTATTACAGTAATCTAATAAATAATTTCTGGAAACCAAAGCCCCTAAAAGGTATAGTTAGGTATGGAATTAATAACTTTTGCTGTTCCTCACGGTTTTATCCTTCCACATATTTTCTGGCTACAGATGCACCCTAGTGTAAACGTAAGCCAAGCTACCATTGTGGAAATCATCCTGACCCTACAGTTTGTCCTCTGTGTCTTTGCCACCTACGATGAGAGACGTAACGGACGCATGGGATCTGTGGCCCTGGCAGTTGGATTCTCCCTCACACTTGGACACCTCTTTGGGGTAATGATTCTATATGCAAGATGCACCAATATATAGCCAGCTGTAATACAGTACATTTAGGCAGTCCTTGTAGTAGCCATCTGACTGGGCCTGGATGAGGGATTGGCCTTCCCAATACTTCCCCTCATTCTTAACTGCATCCTAGTCTTCCAGCAGTTTAACTTCATATCCTCCTTCTGTTTAACCATTTTGAATCTACAAAACAGCAGGGGTTTTTCTTCCCATCAAGTATACCAAGCTTCCAAACGTCATGCCTTTTTCTGGAGCAGTTTTTATCACCGTCAGGATTTGAAGAAGGCTTTTGAAATTAAGCCTATGGCCACATGAAATAACTTCAGCAGTCCTTAGACTTCAGGTGAACCCACTCCTGCTAGATGGTGTTTCCAGGTTGCGATATGGAATTTACTCAGTGTAACAACATGCCCCTTTCCATATTTTAATTATATCTTTTAAACTGCCTTTCAATGGGTATACATTATTTTTAGTTTATATTATTTTTAAGTTTGATTTTGGTACTTTAATGAAATTATTGTTGCTTTAATGAAATTATTGGGCATGTGCCTAAAGGCAATATATAAATGCTAATATTTAAGTAAACATATAAATAAGGGAATTGGACCCTTTAAAATTAGAAACCTAAATTGCATGATGAAAAAAAAAACTTTCCCTATCATAACCCTACTCTTTTTTTCAGATGTACTACACAGGAGCTGGCATGAATCCTGCCCGATCCTTTGCCCCAGCTGTCATAACCCGTAACTTCACCAACCACTGGGTAAGGGGTGTGGGGGGGGTGTTGTAAGGATTAAAAAATGATGACATCTTACAGTTCTTTGAAACAACAGTCTAGGCTGAAAGATTATTTGATTTCCCCTGTCTGAATTTGGAGAAACAATTACAACTTCAGAAGGGGGAGTTTTTATATCTTTATCCAGAGAAGCATCCAAACTCTTGAAATTTGGCTCCCAGGACATCCCAAGTGAGATATTGTTTGGTTGAGGAGAAAACATAGCAGAGGCAACTTGGGTGCATTTTAATCTTCTGTAAAAGTAAATATTTTAAATACTCCCCCAAATAAATGGCACTCAGTTCCGATTTTTATTCTGTTGCTAAGTTGAGAGGGGAGAATCACTTTAGTGTAGTGCTTAAAACCAGCAGGTTAGAAACCAGGAGACAGTGAATTCTAGTCCTACCTGAAACACAAAGCCAACTGGGTGATCTTGGGTTAATTCCCCTCTCTCAGTCCTGGGAAGGAGGCAATGGCAATCTCTTCTGAAATCATGCCAACAAAAATGAAGGACTTCTCCAGACAATTGCTCGACTCAAAATGAAAAAAAAAAATGTTGAGACGACACCGAAAATGTCAGAACATCCCAATGTCAATCTTATTTGGCCTCACTATTAATTATCAGGCACATGACAACACATATAAATCAAAGCTTGGTGGCAAAAATTACGAGCAATCTTTAATCAATGGAATTAGAGATCGGGTAATTATGGAAGAGTCTTTGCTGTTCTTGGAATCCATTTGCAGGCTCAATGATGAGACTAATGAAGTAGAAGAGACTAGCTAACTAGAGCTGCTGGGACCCAGTACTTTATGATTTATCAATGATGGATGAAGTGGACTTTAATCCACTAGTGGGAAAAGGCCCTGAATATTTTTTTTTCTGCAATGTTATACTCTTAAGATGTTTCTCCATCCCTAATCTATCTTCTTGTTCCCCCTTCCCATCCTTTTATCTTTTGTTCCTCCAGGTATATTGGGTTGGACCAATTATTGGTGGTTTGATGGGTGGCTTTTTGTACGACTTCATCTTATTCCCTCGGATGCGTAGTATCTCAGAACGTCTGTCTATTCTCAAAGGTGACCGGCCTGTTGCAACCAATACATCCAGAGAACCTCCAGGGGATCCTATTGAGCTGAAGACACAAGCACTATAAACAGTGACCATAGGATGGCACAACATAGCACATACAGTACACACATCCCTGCTCTGGGGAGAGATGGGGCAGAATAACTGGCCCAGTATACAGACTGTTATTGCTCCTGGCCAGTGGGAAGTGGTTGCACAAAGGAGGCACAAATCAGAGGGGAAAATATGTTATCCAGTCTTTCTCTCTCATAAAAGCAAATTAACAGACACACAAAACATGGGATAATAGAATGCAGAGAGTGCGGTTGGGAGGGGAGGGGGACTATGTCATTGCCTGATTTTTAAACGATTTATTTTGCAGTGAGAAGTCTTAAAAACAGTTTTGTGGGGGGAAACAAAAGGTATACGAGTATAAGAATAACTCTGCTTTGAATTCTTGCCAAACTTGCATTCCCTTCACATCTATTATGCTAAGCCACCCTTTGCAGACCTCGCTGCTCTCCCTTCTGCGCCTGAGTTGTTGTGGGAGGCAGATTGTTTAGTGTGGGATTGCTAGAGTTCTTTGTGAGTTTGCCATTGGCATCTTTCAATTCCCCTGATGCTCATAATATTCTGGCTCCAGCTTTGTGGGCTGTGTCAGCAAGGTATGAACCCTTGGCTCAAGTGGGTTTGAGTACTTGAATAGGTGGAACAATTCTTTCCTTCCATCAAAGTAGCCTCCTCCTTGGAGGAATCATGCTCAGATTATCTATTGACATACGTTGGTGAGAGTGGTGAGGAAGAGCAAGTGACTTGTGGCCATGTGGAATATATACATATATAATTTTGGCTTGGCATATGTGCGAAACAATTTTGGGGGTAAGCAAATGCAGAGCCAGAGCCAGAGCCCCAGCAGAGAACAAAAATCACTGAATAAAGCATGTGCTTACATAGAGAAGGTCTCAGATAAATTCCTGGCATCTTAGGTACTAATCTCAACATGCTCAGTGCTGATCTCAGACCTGCTGCTCGTAGCCAGCTCTGAATTTTTGTGCTACGCAATACATAGCTCCACTATAAAATTCAAAATGCCAGGTAGGGATTTAGCAGCCTAAGTAAGAACATTGTATAACACCTATTTCAAACATCAATCACTAAATCAAAATAAGTTTCCTGAAGGGGGGAAGTATCTAGCTTTTTATTTAAAAAAACTATTGATGTGTTTACATTTGTGTCGTTTCTTTCCATCAGAAGCTGCTGCTACTGCTGTTTAATTTTCCTCACTATCCCACATAATTTATCCCAGTGCTAAAAAAAGTGAAGTGAAATAGAATTAGGGCATGGTCTTGCTTATCTTTAAGATAGGGTTGCCATATCTAGACTGCAGAAATAGTGGTAACCAACAGAAGGTACCAAAAGTGTTTTATGTATCTCTCTGCTGCCATCTAATTGTCGGCTACCCTACCATACATATGGGAAGTCTACTTTAAGAGATTGAAACTATTCTGTCAGTTTGAGTTTAGCCTAATTTTGAGTTTAGCCAAATTTGAAATTAAACTTTCAAGCCCCGTGACTTCATCCTCAAAGGCACACTTAGGGCAAGGGGTGAGAAGAATGAATTGAATACAAAGGAGACTTGATGTTGAATATGAATCTCTATAATGCTCCCCTCATCCAAACCACATTTTATGAATTGCCTTTTAAACTGTAGTCTTAGCCATACCTACAGCTTCAGTGAAGTTCCTTTGATAAATATAAAACTTGTGAAATGTTATGGGCTCCATTTTTCATTGCTACCATAGTCTATTCCACCATATTCTCTGAAGCTATTTCACTTCCCTTTTCTTATTTGCTATGAAGACACTGAATGGAAATAGTCCTTTTGCGTAGAATCCTCTAGGACCTCAATAAAGCTATAAAAATGATGTACTTTTTAGAACTGAAAGTTCTGCTTAGATGCTCGAAGTAAGAAAGAGCACAAGCGTTTGACCAAATTAAACCAAATAACCATATTTACCATATTAACAAATGCAAACAGTATATACTCAAGAGTCCCTAAAACCAGCCTCTTCATTAACCAAAATTAATCTCTGGTCTGATCAGCATGCTTAATAATGCAAAGTAATCATCAATTTGTATCTCACCTTGCTTCCGTGGAAGTCAAATTTATTCCTCCACCGCTTGGTTTATTCAGCAGGCTAAGCTGCATTTTAAAAGCATAATTTGTTGCCCAGTGATTGGTTTTATACATCTTCCTATGCTGTAAACCAGAATGACTAGATTCTAACATCATGCTATATCAAATCTGAAGTAACCACATTATGATTTAGTACAGTGCATGAACTCAGCCCATATTAAAAGATCCACATGTAAATTATTAGTCTTCTAAAAAATATACATCTTGTCAGGAAATCAAAAGTTCAGAAAAAATGGTTGAAAAAATGATTAGAACGATCAATAGAAGAGAATATTTGTAGCTTAGGGTTGAATTGTTCTAATGAGGGTCCTTGGTGCTCTCTGAGCTTGGTTTCAAGCTCAGGGATCACTAGGGAGCCCTCATTAGAACAATCTTCAAGTTCTCACTGACAAAGAATGAGAATGGCTTTTAGATGAAGTTAAGGATTGAGAAGCATTTGGCTGATCTAACTATTAGATATTTTTTTTAGTATCAGCATATGTATACTTGGCTATTGAAGGAGGAGGCCAAGATCTGATGGGAGGAAGGTTGAGTCATTTTGCTTCACTTATAGAACTACTGTATACCCGCCCCCCTCTAAGAGCCTTGAATGCTGTACTTCTGGACTTCCCCAGAGTTTCTAGTTGCTATATGTTGTAAATATGATGCCGACTAGTTGGTTCAGCAGAATTTCTCTCATAGTTAGGTGAACTATTTATTTTACCCTGCAGGGTTGGTTTTTAGGCTCCTTATCTCGAACAGCAGCTTTCCAACCAAATAGGTTGGAAGTGCAGTTCCAATGTTCCCAGATATCATTGGGTTTATTGAGATCTAAGAGTTTCAATCCGATATATTGGAGGGGGCCAAAAGCCAAAATGTGAGTACAAAGTGGTTTATTTACTGGTCAGGCAGTTCTAATAGTAGATGTGATTCAAGAGATTTCACAGACAAATTATTGGGATGAAAAATGGTGACCAATATCTCAAAAGGAAAATGGAGAGGGTGGTTATAATGAGTGATAGGGGTGCAGATGTTTCCTTCTGAAATGATGTCTGGGGCCTGCTTATGAATTCTGCGTTATTAATATTTGAGGTAGATTCTATTTGCAGACATTTTGGTGTGGACTGTTTTATTTTCCCAATCTCTCTACGATTGTTACAACAAAAATGGTGTAAATTCAAGGTCGGTCAACAGAATTAACTTGGAATCACTCCACAGGGTCCATCATCAATCCAGCTGAGTTATAAATCAACGTAAACAGGATGAATCTGTCTGCTACAACAGAGCCATTTTATTAGGATTGATTTGCACTGCAGTTGGAAATGGTTCCATTCAGATTATTTACAGGAGATGACAATTTATTTTTTATGTCTTGCTTTTATTTTTCCTGCCACATGATGCCAAGATGTTCATCTTTTTCAATGAGCTGTTTTAACTTTCTGTTTCACAGGTATAGATAACTCTTTAGTTGTTGTGTTGGGATTTATTTAATTAAATGCTATAATTTATTTTTGCTAATAGCTCTGCATCAGAGAAATCTGGCAAATTTACATGATTACAGTAAGGAAGCGGGACATGGCATGAAAAAGCAAAGTAATTCAGTATTTTATACTGTCATGTCTAAATCACACAAGTTTCTATTCAGCCCAAGGACTCGCATAACTTCAGAATACAGAGATTTCTACTAATTCCAAAATCTACATTGAATATAGTAGTGCTTTCTTCTTTAACACAGTTATACTAGGTAATTGTATAGGAAACCAAACCTATAAATAGATCTATGCACTACTCAACCTTTCAGTTTCAAATGATTGTGTATGGTAAACTAAATACATTTTGAATATCAGTGAAAGGAGAACATAGTTCTCTCTCTTTTTCCACATAAAAAACCAGAGCTGAACTGATACTAGCAAATACTAGGAAAGCAGTGCTCTCACTGCATGGGATGGAATAGAGAAACAGCTATTCAACATTCAACCTAGCCCACTCTGGCATTTGCAAGCCAAGGATGCTGTCTGATGCACAGCTGGCTGTATGTCTGTTTCAGCAGCACCTCTCCATGGCTGTTTGCGGGCTACATTAAGATCCTACTTCTTACCTAGCATGGCTCTTATTATGTCAGTTATGTTTGAAATTGGAAGATAAAAAGCTGCCTCAAAGCCAGGATGACTGAGTTTTATTGCAAAGTAGAGTCAAGTGTATTTTAAATTAGGCACGTAAAGTTTATATTCTGTCCTGAATGCACACATGTGGCTTATAAGAAATAGAATATAAAAAGAGACCATTTTAATTAAATTTCAATGTATTTCCCATTTGATTTATATGCCTAGAAAATGACAATCCTAATTTTTTACCTCAGTCTCCAAGATCAAGCAGCTCAATCTGTAAAATGGTGCTGGGATAAAAATACACAATTGATAGTGGCAAACAAAGCATCATTATTCCATGTTGTATGTTCAGACAAAATTATTGTAAAGACTTTTATATAATTATATTAATTAACCAACATCATTAAGGATCTCAATCTACAACATCTTGCTAGGTTAAAAAAACCCCAGTAATTTACAGTCCCAGACAAAACAGTACCTCCATGCTTTGTATCCATACAAACCCCAATAAAGGCTTTCACAAATATATTACCGGTATATAATGAAATTAAAAAAGAGAGAACTAAAGGGAACGAGAATGGTCTCTTGATGCTCCATTCCCTTTTATATTAACATTGTTATTTCTAATGCATCCAATTATTTATTTATTAACCTTGTGAATTCCCATGTATTCCCAGGGAAATATTTATATTTGGCAAATATAAAGTGTGCTTTGCATGAATACATGAATAGCATTTCCATAGTTATTGCCATGCATTGCACTCCTGCAAGTTCCTTTACACTACATTATTCTTGTATATTTAATAGTGTTTGCTGGGAGGATCATAAAATCCTGGACTTACAACAGTTTGTTTAGTGACTGTTTGAAGTTACAACAAAAAAGTTGATCCATGACTGTTTTTGACACCAGTTGTAACATTTCCCATAGTTACGTGATCAAAATTTAGACATTTGGCAAGTGACTCATATTTATGATGGTTGCAGTGTCTTGGGGTTAGGTGACCACTTTTTGCAACCTTTTGAAAAGCAAAGGAAAAGCCAGGTTCACTTAACAACTGTGTTACTAACTTAACAACTGCAGTGATTCACTTAACAACTGTGGCGAGAAAGGTTGTAAAAAGGGGCAAAGCTCACTTAAATGTCTTGTTCAGCAACAGAGATTTTGGGCTCAATTATGGTTGTAAGTCAAGGACTATCTGTAATTGTACATTTAAAAAGCTATATGTGTAAGATTGATGAAGCATGCTACATGCTGTAAATAATAAAAATATGTGAGGGAGTATATATACACACGTACACACATATTCTGAATCTGTATATTTATGTAGTGAGAGAAAGATCCATCTCTATCTATTCTTTTCAGTCAGATAAATCAAATAAATATATAAATAAATCCAGAGGGCTTTTTAACTACAGCACAAGAACACAACAGAAACATGTAACTAAACAAACCATGGTATGATATGTCAAATCATGTGGGATTTTTTTTAGTTCGATGTTCAGCCCCTGAACTTTGATATGAATGTACGTCAGACCATTTGCTTCTTTTTAGAATCTATTAGGTTTTCAAAACGTAAAGATCCCTGCCCTTGCCCGTCCCCTCACCCTCCCTTCCCCTTCACTGAAAAATAAGAACTAAGAAAACTCCTAGATTATCTCCCTATCCTCTAAATAACTGTGCATCTTTAAGGTAGATTATCAGCCTTCATTTAATTTCTATTTCTATGGTCTCCTGTTTGATGTTAGGGGTGGAAAACTAATTTTTGTATGTCATATACATACTGGTTCCCAAACCCACTTGACTGAAGTACCCCATTTTGCCTGTGTGGCAAGTGGCCATTTCTACTCTAGATATGTATAGCTTGCATAATGTTAACATATCAATAATGCTTTATATTGCCACAGCAGTGCCTGAGTGGCACTGGAAAACATGGATCACTACCATGAAAACTGCTAATCCCTTTTAATTCCTGTAATGACTTTTGTTTCTTTCCTTTTATTATGGCAGAATAAATAAAGCCCATCTTTCCTGTTCTTTTCTAGCTGCTTGTTAATTGGAATCCTATATTTTCAAATAGCAAAATAGAAATAAAAACCATCAAAGCGTATACAACTACGATAAAACTGTATTAAAACCATAAAGCATATGCAGCAGCTGTATAAACAACATTCACCGCCTTCAGCATAATCACTGAAGGGCTCTCCTCCACAACTGAAGTCTGAGGCTTTCCGAAAAGCCAGCCAGGACATATGTCCATTAAGAGGCAGGCACCATGACAGAATAGTCTTTCTGGACCTTGTTGGATGACACCCCTTAGTAGACATGCCATTCTTGCCAGGTGTAACTGAGAAGAGGTGGTCCATCAAATAACCCATCAAATAACCCATCACATGCTATATGGGGCTTTATAGGTCATTATCAGCATCTTGAATTGAACATGGAAGCAAACTGGCAACTAATACAGCTTGTAGAACAGAGGTGTAACGTGCACTGATCAGGGAGCACACATAACTGCCCATTTTGCACCTGCTGGAGTTTCTGGGCAACCAGAACCAGGTCCCTCAGAAAGGGATTTTTTTCATCCAGCCTATTTGAAAACAAAAACACAACATCATGGATAGATTTTACCCCCTGTGCTCTTAAGGAGGCTGACTGAAATCCAAGATTTTGTGATGGATCTTTTTCAGCCTACCCCCAGGAAACAGACAGAGTTCTCTGGACAGGCAGCAGTAGCAGCTTGCAACCTTCCCTGTCCAACTTCCCTAATTACTTACTGAGGAAAAAGGCAGGGAAGTCTGCACATGCCAATCACATGATTGCAGGGTGCTTGGCAACCTGTTGTAAGTGCAAACAGGTTGTCAAGCATCCAGATTCCAATCACATGACTGCAGGGGAGTTTCAACCATAATTTTAGTCATGGGTCTTAAGTTCCTTCATTCAGCGCCATCATAATTTCATATAGTCGCCAAAAGAGTGCTGATTAAGTAGACAATCTGTACAACAATCCATTTGAGAGGTGCCCATAATGTGAATGACCAAGAGTACCAGTCCACAATTGGGCAAAACTGATGCACAACATGAAGTTCTTCACATAGGAGTCAGTAGTCCAAGAGGACTCTCTGGTTGTATACAGGGTTTCTTTGGGGCAACGCCACCCCATCCAGAACAAGGGGTGGCAAGTCACTGAAGCCAAAAGGCCCCCAAATCCAAAGCCTTGCTACGATTGAGCTGAAACCTGTTTTCCCCAACCATACCTCCACAGTCTTTAAAGACAGAAGGTCAATAGCAGCATGACTTAATACCTGACCCATGGTGACAGAGGATCTCATCCAGAGGCTTCCTGCAGATGTTAAACACAAGCAAAGAGAGAGCCAAACCTTGTGAAACCCTGCAAAGTAGGGTTGAGAGCAGGATTTATCATTCCCAATGAAAATCAATTGGAAATAGCCATCCGAGAAAGAGAATTGGCACAATACAACTCCTTTCACCTCCAGCTCCCAAAGCTGCTCCATTAGTATATCCTTATCGATGACATTGAAAGCCATGAAGAGATCAAGATGAGCAAGGATGGATGCACTGGCCCCATACCAATCTTGCCAGAGATAATCAACAAGCATAATCAGTGCTGTTACAGGCCTATACACAAATCAGAAACCTGACTAGAAGTGAGCCAGAAAATCTGTTTTAGTCAGGATCTTCTGAAGCTATTGCATGATCACTTTCTCAACAGCCCTCCTTAAAAAGGGAACGTTAGATACTGGGTGAAAGTTCTCCAGTATGGTTAAGTCTAGTAATGGCTTCTTGAAGAGACGATGAACAAATGCCTCTTAAAGATTCTGCCTATTGCCATAAATTTCTTTGTCCTCCAACAACAGTGTTACCCTCTTTCAAGTTACAAATAACATTCCACTAATTGGTTTTAGCATTCATTTAGGATGATTAAATAGGATTAGATTGCCTTCTAATCCTATTGAATCATCATAAATGATTGCTAAAACCAATACTTCTAGTGTCTCAAGCTGTTGTCTGTATCTGTCTCCATTGGCTTTGCACCTATCTCAATAAATTAGAATAAAGCTGGAAGGGATCTTGGAGGTCCTCCAGTCCAGCCCCCTGCTCAAGCAGGGGAACCTATACTATTTCAGATAAGTGGCTGTCTATTTCTAGTATCTTCTTAAAAAACGTCCAGTTGATGGAGCTCCAACTGTTTCTGGAGGCAAGCTGTTCCACTGGTTAACTGTCCTCACTGTTAGGAAGTTGCTCCTTAATTCTTTCTTTGATTAGTTTCCAACCATTGTTTCTTGCCTTGCCCTCCGGTGCTTTGGAGAATAATTTGAACCCCTCTTCTTTGTGGCAGCCCCTCAAGTACTGGAATACTGCTATCATGTCATCCCTAATGCTTCTTTTCTCTAGACTAGCCAAGCCCAAATCCTGCAGCCCTTCTTCATGTGTTTTAGTCTCCAGGCCTTTGATCATCTCAGTCGCTCTTCTCTGACTGACAGTTTGCTAGTATAGAAAATAAGCAAGGATTGCAATACTCTACATAAGCACCTACCGTAATAGAATATGCAAAATAAGCAGGCATTGTAATACAAGAACAGCCGGCGGGGCGGGCTTTACACCTTGCAATACTCTATGTGTATGAACTTCCCGGTCTTAGTTTGCTCCACCCATTGAGCCGCTGAGAACAGCTTTCGCTTAAAACGGCGATGCCACAGCCGAAGTGGAAACGTGGGGTCGAACAAAAAAAAAATGCTATGAGCAATAATAAGGCGGTCATTTTTGCCGTATTTTTTTTATATAAAGGCATCAAGGATTGCAACCATAATCCGGAATGTTGCAGCTAAAAACTGTCACGACGTGGGCCAATTAAACCATCAAAGGAATGATTCGGATGGGCAAACAAATATAGCGGAATTAATTCCCTGGATTGTTAGAACGCCTTGTACCGGGAACCTAATAAATACTTCATACCGCAACTCTGTTTATTTAGCGCTTCGAAGGAACGCAAGTCGTTCTTCTGCTTTATAAACTATGGTTTAATGGGCCGTTACGAATTGTGATTTATTTAGCAAGGCTTGGCGTGCCCGCAGAGCCAGTCAGCGGGTCTCCCTGCAAAGCCTTACAACGATCTTATCCGGGCAAGGAACGCGATTTATTTCCACGGGCTTGCCTCAGCAAGGAGCAACTTGTGAGCGAGTCCCTTTGTCGGCATTGACCCTTTTAAAGAGCCGGCGATCGTTTTAGCGCCATTTCAAGTGTAGGAGGCGGGAATCGCGGTGGAGGACGGTAAGGCGTCGGGATCGAGTTGCTTCTCCCTCCTGCAGCGAAAACAGAACCTAAGAGCACAAATGGAGAGCCTGGTAAGCTGAGTATATCTGTGCATCGGGCGGTGAGGCAGCGATTATTGGGGAGAAAGCCCTAATGGGGCTTCACCCTCCTGAATAACATAGATCCCGTCGGATTCTCTGCCTCCTAGTCAGCGGCCATTTATTAGGAAGCGAGTGTTAATGACTTCTTTGCAGCTTGAATTCTGATGGAATTAGCTTTGCAATCGTTTCCTGAAAAGCTAAATTCTCTTGGTGAGCCTAAAATATGTTCAGGATTGGGTTGGGTTGGTAATTTGATGACAAAGAGTTATGACACCCGAATTATATTTATTGGGGAGGGGGGACTGTTTGTGGAGTTTCTCAGTCATAGTTGTCTCAAAGGTGGGGTTTTTTTTCTTCAAAAGGCAACTGGACTATTTTTTTTCCCTTCAAAAGGCGACTGGGGAGGAGGTAGTCCACTGCGTCCATGTTTACAGAGTATTTGGAAGTACTAGTCTAAATAATCTTGGCTGGCTCGCAAAACATACAGGACTGCAAGTTAGCCAAGCAGCTCTTAAATCTGCTGGCATGTGGTATGCACCCAGTTGTAGTTGTTAAAAAGTTCTGAAAAACTGGATAGAGTAAACCAGGGGTAGCTTTAGGCAAACTTGGCATGTGCAATATTGGAAATATGTTTGCTGTTGCATCCTACTCCTGGCATTCATAAGTCGTTGTATTCCATGTGCATAAATAGTTTCAGTTGAAATGGTCTAGTCTTTTGGAAGAAAGTATAACTAATACCATTATTATTTACCCACTCTCCTCATAATTAGGGTTTCATAATTTAGATTGGTTAATTTTGGCTTGCTGGGTTGTTTGTACTGTGCCATTATACTTTATAAACCGGACTATAAAACCCAGTACCATGTTGTAAGAACCCAGCCTCTAAGTACAGGATACTGAAGATTTATTCTCTATCATTCCAGGACACAAGATAATAAACTTCTAAGTTACAGGAAGTCGGTTAGAAATCTGTCCCTAACATTTAAATAGTAACAGTTCATTAATGGCACCATTACCAACAATCATTCCTTCACTTTGCATCTTCAAGCAAAGCTACAACAGCCGTTTGCCACAGCAATAAGAACTCAGAAGGAACTTGAGCCTGATGATCGAATGGACCTTAGCATTGCATTTTCTTGTCAACAAGATGACAATAGTTTGCTTCTTCTCCAGTGTTTTTCCAGTTTCCAAGAGTCTTGGTGTTTCTTGGTGGTCTCTAATCTAGTCCATGAACTAGCCATCCATGCAACTTTGGTTAGCTTTTTGAGATTCACCACCTGCTGTAACACAGCCATCTGTCAGGGACAGTGCTTTGATTTGGATCCTTGCATCAAGAAAGCAACTGGACTCTACAACACTTTTATTTATTTATTATTATTATTTATTTATTACATTTTTATGCCGCCCAATTCCCAAAGGACTCTGGGCGGCTTACA
>JANHGC010000103.1:0-14369 GCA_027560395.1 Boaedon fuliginosus | reverse complement strand
TCAGTCGAATCGCGGTCCAGGGAATCCGGAATCTCCCCAAGCTCCCTCTGAAACCCAATTGGGTCCATCAGGCGCCTTGAAATCAAATTCAAGGCCCGTGGGCCAAATCCGACCTGTGGGGGCGGCCTGGAAATATCAAGAGACCGGCCCACGGTGCCTCTGGCAGCTAAAACAATCCGTGTGCAGGGAGCCTGCACCTCATTTTCACCCTCCGTGGCCTGCAGCACTCTGCCAGCTGAAAATGGCCCCAAAACAGGCTGGAAAACGGCCTGAAAATGGGCCACGCAACCCATTTTTGGCCAGCAGAGTGCTACAGGAGGCCATGGAGGGCAAAAATGAAGTGCAGGGGGGCTGATCAAAGACTCCTTATGCCCCATTTTGCCTGGGAGGGTGCTGCAGGAGGCATCCATCCTGCACCATCATCACCCTCGCCGCCGCCGGCTCACAGATGAGAACTACAATGCTGATCCGGCCCTCGAAGAAATCCAGTTTGACACCCCTGCCTTAACTGCTCTTCCAGGCTGTCTCCCAATGAAATCTACTGAGCCATTAACTATTATTAACTCCAACTGTTTTTTCCAAATTATTCTCAACAGCTTTTTTTTATATCTAGAATAAAACATGAGTTCATTTATGCTAAACATATTATGCTAATAAAAAATCAAACTTTACTAATATTTTCAACATGAATATATTATATTCATATTATATCTTCAAAATATCTTATATTATTTTATCTATATATAATATTATATCTTCAATTCCTTGATGTCTATTTTTTACATTTCTAAACCGTGTAGCTATTCAGTGTGCTTACAACTTAATCTATTATTTACTTGACAACTTTATTTGACAGGACCAGAGAGCAAAACCTTTGGATTCTTTCATTTTGAAATGTGTTGGAGCAATGGGAACATGTTTATATGTTCAAAACTGCTTGAGGCTACCGGGATTTTATTACCATTTTGCACATCCTAAATGGGCAAAGACACAAATCAGTTTTACACAGCTCCATCAAAAGCACTTAACATTTCATGTATGCATATTATTCCCCACAGAGAGGCATTTGTGCAACTTTATCACTTCCTTGTCTGCACTGTTGTACTTATCAAGAGAGTTTTGTTAAACTCAGTTGAAAATTCTGTAGGAAAAAAAACCCTTGAGAGCAAAATGCTCTGGTGATTCTAAATGGACATATTTCTGGTTAATCTTGCCTTCAGAAGTTAGTGGATATAACCAATCCACTTACCTTAGCTCCTTGGTTTGTTTAGCAGTTTTCATAGGAAAAAATGTGTTTGAATCTTATTTAACAAGCAACTTAGTTCATTCCTTTTTTTTTCTTTTCTCTCATTTATTCAGTTTCTATTATGTTTTAATTTTTCTTTTTCCGTTCTATATACGGTATATATATTACAAGCAGTAAAAATCGTTTTAAAAAAGAATTTCACTACGTTTTCTAATCAGAATGTGATAAGAAAAAGAATGGTCCTGCCAATTCTTATTCTCCTGTATTAAGAAAACTTAACGTAGTTTTTTAACAAAATAGACATTAATTCCTTTGGCAATTCAAATCCTTCTCAACTTAGTGGAGCTGCCTTGGGCCTGTCTTGTGAGCACAGCAAAGATTCACCAGGTAACTTGATAACTGTTTCAAAAGGATGAAATAGAAATAATAAGATTGAAATTGGCCAGTGCATTGCAATAACCTGATGCCCAGATGTAGTCAGTCAGAATTGGACCTTGCTGAAGGACCAGTACGTGCCTGGTTTTATTTTGAAACAATGAAATAGTGGAAAGAATGAATGAGAAGTTAATGGCCATTGACTGAATTTCAGAACACCTAACAGGAAATTAAAACACAACAGAGTTTCTTATTTCTTGCCTGATTCCTACAAATCTAAAGCAGCACAGGGCAGGAGCATTTTAATTAATTACTCCTATTGTAACTGAAGGCATACAGCTCACAATTAAGATGCTTAGATCATTTCACAGAGGCACATGGGGTCCTAGCTGCCATTTCTGTGCTAATAAAGTTAAATGATGCCATTTGTAAGTATTCATTGCACTTCAGACATGTGTTGTGATTGCCAGTTTTATTCATGGCATGGTTTTCTGCTTCTCTTTACAGGTACCATACCAGATATCCTATCAATTCTGTGAAACCCATTTACAATAAGGGGAGAAAATGGTGCAAAGTTCCTATGCCTGTATCTCATCCAATACTTAAAGATAATGTTACTTATGGATCAAAGCCCCTTCGTTTTAACCACTAAGAAGAGTGCTACTTGAGTTGACAGTAGATGACGATCATTCAAACCATCCTGTGTGCATCATAGATGTTTTGTAGATTTTGGAAGAAACAAAATGGTTGCAGTTGGTGATGTTGTTTTGCTGGAGCCTGGGAAGGCTAGTTGAACAACCAATTTTTTCGCCTCTATGAAGGCGTATCTCATTTTTGTGTATATTCCAATTAAACTCTTGAGATGAATTTTTTCTCATGAGGTTTTTCAAACCTGTACGCTTTGCATCCTCTACTACCCTAAACTAATTGCTGAAGAATACAATCATATAATGTAAAATTTGGAAGAGTACTTTTAAAAAACCATATAGTCCAGATCCCTGCCCATTACAAGAATCACCAGTGGTTAAATATCTCTAGAAAATGTCCACTATCTCCTAAAGTAATCTATTGCTGAATGGCATAACATTAAGTTTTCCTGTACAACCACAGTCTGATTCCTTGTAATTTAAGTCATTGTTTTTCATCCTATCTTAAGATTTCCCTTCCTTACAGTTCATTATCTGGTTACTGTCCTATGGACACATTCCACTTAGTCATTCCTAAAGTACACATCAAAAATTGGATGCAATATCTTCACTGGTCTGACAAATCAGTTTTGATTCTGTGTTTTTGTGGTTGCAACCAAGGATTACATTTGATTTTTTTGTAACTATTCTGCAGAACTCCCAGATTCCTTTTGCATATACCCCTGCCCAGTAGGGGTAACTGGACTCAAAAGGTAACTGGACTTTCTTAATTTTTCCTTGAAGATGTTTCGCTTCTCATTCAAGAAGCTTCTTCAATTCTGACTGAATGGTGGAGGATGGAAGGATTTATATTCCTTGCAGTCATTGGGTCGTTGACACCCTTAGAGTCATTGAGGCCACCTGGAGGTTTAACTGTGCCCTCAGGGTCACCTTAATAGTGCAAATGGGTGTGGAATGACTCTACTCTCAAAGTGCTAACTGAACATGTTTTTAAAATATGGATCACAAGGAAGTAGACTGTTTTCACACTGATTTATTGAATCAAAAATATAGAAATTATAAGTACAAAATAATTTCAATGTTAGGACATAACTTCATTAATTTCCTTGTGTTTGTGATCTTCACAACATGAAGGGTAAGTCTATGTTTTTCTCTCCGTTGCCAAAATAGATATAACCATGCTGCTTAGTATTAGGAACATGGTAGAATGTGAGTCCAGGCCAGAGTAGACTTCGCAGCACTACTACTCTGCTTCCTCTCTCTACTTGGATGCTCCAGGACCCTGTAGAAAAAAAAAATGTTTATAAATATCACCATATACAATGAGAGCACAGATACTTTAACAGAAATTTCTTGGGAAACTGCAGTAATCTTTCCTGTATAAAATGCAATATCTCGCCATCATTCCTATGTGTTATTCACATATTGGAAATGAAAAAAAAATACAATATTCCTGTGTCATCTTAATCCTCATGCAGTTCTTCCCATCAGATTTAAGGTTTTAAAAATATTATGTATATACAAACTATAGCATGAACAGTAATATTCATCTAGCTCCTAAAATAAATCTTAGTACTATCTATAAAGGCCTCCCCTCCAGCAGTAATAATTTGCCTCTGGATATTTTGCATTTGTTTCATTATGCAAAATTAGCTAACTTCTCCTTTTCTAATAATGGCAATCCCTTCTTAAATTTGTAGCTAGGTGCAAGGAACAGAGAAGTGCTCTTTTCCCCCTATAGGAAGAATTCATATGTATTGAATATCATAGTACTGTGTTTGGAATTGTGATGAGGTATTATTATTCTAAGGATAAAATTAGTGCTTTTGTTCCCAAAAAGAAAAAACAGCCAAGAAAAGAGTCACAAAGCCTCCATTAGCTTACAGAACAATTCTTTTTCCTTGGTGTCTTATGTGGTTCCAACTTTGAAGAAAAGGAGTATTAAGGTAGTAACAGGATTAGTTTCAATGTTAATTACGCTTTAGTGATGCCAAGAATATTAAAGTATAATTCAAACCTAGACTGATCAATGGGTTCTGAACTAATAACCAGAGAACTATGGGAGTGAAAAAAGGAGTGTTACAGTGGATATGCTTCATCCAAAGAAACCTGACAAAATTGGGGAATAATGCCAATAAATATTTAAGAGAAATATTCACAAATGGAAATGTTAGGTAGTTCCTAGAAAAAGAACTAGATATCTTAATACAATGCTATTCTCGTGGCAAATTCTTTGTGCTTTCTGAATTCCCTATCAAAATGAGTGTTCAAGAATCTATATTAGATACAATACTGAATACATAAATTATACTGAACCTTATACTTGTAACTATGGTGTTAAGATAATAATTTATTCAGTGGTGCTCTTTTTAATACTTCAGTGACACAATTGTTTCTGAAAGTTGAGCTGACCAGTCCCTCCAAATCAACCTACAATAATGATCTGTGTCTTCCCCCCACCCCATTTATTTCCACCACATACTCTCCTTGGGATATCCTCTTTGGGACTGCCACTAAAGGCCATTCACAAATTACAGCTGGTGAATAGAGCAGCTGTTTCCTTTATAAGAAGAGAAACTACATAACAAGCACAACTTTTTTTACCCGTTTCCTGCCAAACAAATGTCAGATCCACTGTTTCTCCTTTGTTAAACTTGAAGCCATAAAATCAAAGCCTCACCTAATCCAAGACTGAGCATTACCTTTTTTGTTAACAATCAACACAAACAATTCACATAATCAAGTTCAAGATGGAATTTAATGAAATTTTAACTCTTAATTATTTTATCAAGTAAGGAGATCTGGTTTCTTTTAAAGTTTCCTTTAAAAGATTGGTCATTCAATTTAAATTCAAATTGTCTATAGAGAAAGGTAATTTTCATAGGTATTTTTAAACATGGCTGCCTTGGTGCTTTCGAGTTAATTGTTGCCAGCATCTAACCATGATCAGGAAGCAAATGACAAGCATTAAAGGAGGAAAAACTTTTTCAAAACATTGATAAATCATGACTGAAAACAAAACAAATACTTGGAGATCTATGAAGGCTGTAAATCCAACCTGGTTTTGGCCATATAGAATACTCTAGTGTAAAGGGCTGTTATTGTTGCTGCTCTTTTATCCAACTGTGTTGTTTCAGTATATGATATGTAAGCCATCCAAATGTCAGATTTATCACATGCAGAATAAAGAATTGGACTATTCATTTTATCGTTTCTTCATCAGAAATTCTCAGAGGGAGAGAAAATCCTCTAAAATATGTTGAATTATGAGCATGATTACTTTGTGTGATCTTTCAGCCGTTTTTAATACCAACAACAATAACCTCCTGCATCAGCTCTGTGGGTTTGGGAATGGGTGGTACTATTTTGAGGTGATTCTCCCCTTTCTCTGTGACTGATTCCAGGTGGTATTAGTGGGGAAGGGGAGGTCAAGCCATAGGCCCCTGCAGTGCGGGGTATCCCAGGGCTTGGGTCTCTCCCCTCTCAACATCTACATGAAGCAGCTGATTAACTCTCTTTGGCTGAACCCTGACAAGATGGGAATGGCTCTGGGTTTGGGGGCCCTCAGGGTCTGGTGACTTGTCATCTTTGATTCTGGATGGGGTTGCACTGATGCACTGATCTGCAGGTCTTCTATTCCAACTGCCTTTTCCTGTACTGGGAGGCCCCACTCATGGTGACTCATGCCTTAGTCACTCCCAATTGGGTTATTGCAATGTGTTTTATATGGGCTGTCCTTGAAGACCTCTCAGAAATTGTAACTGGTCCAGAATGGAGTAGCACACATAGTATTAGGTGCCCATTGGTTCATCCATGTTACACCTCTATTGTAAAAGCTGAACTGGCTACCGGTTCTCTTCTGGATGCAATTCAGGGTGCTGGTTTTCACCTTTAAAGGACCTGGTTATTTGCAGGGCTGCCTTTTCCTGAGAATATTTGTCCATCCCATTAGAATTGATAGGAATAAGAGAAAGTGACTGGCTCAAGATCATCCAGCTAGCTTTGTGTCTAAAGTGAGACTAGAATTAACAGTCTCCCAGTTTCTAATCTGATGCCTTAACCACTAACAACAAACTTGCTTTCCTTATACTGTGGCAAGGCTAACCTCTTTTAATTACTATCTTAGTTAATTGGATATGTCTGATACTTTTGTAAGTAAAACGGGCCCTTCCTACCTCAATTGTCAGTACTGAGGTTTTTATCTTCAGTGGATAGGGGCAAGCAGTAGTAAGTAGACAAATCTTAGCTGACAGGACACCCCAGCTGCATTATGTCAGCTATGTTGAAGATCAAGTGTATAATATATTCATGAAAGAGACTTTGCAGAGTTACTTCTTAAATATTTTTAAAATAATAAAGAAAATTTGCTTTTCAAGCTGCACTTGGCAGAGATATCTAAACCTAGTGTTCCCTCAATTTTTTTAAAAAAATTGGCCTGACTGAGCTCCAAAAGGGGAAAGAGGTGTGGGAGGAAAGAGCCTGGGAAAATTATCCTTTGGATGAAGATTATGAACTTCCAATTCCCCCTCTGGAGCAGGCAACAGTCTTCACCCTGCCAAATATGGGTGGGAATGCTAGGGAGGTGCCTACAATTTTCCAAACAAGACATTGCTTGGAATGTTTTTTTGCTCAACCAACCACTGCCTTTTTGATGGACCATCTATCAGAAACCATCTACCTCCCTCTTAGCTTCTGCTTTTTGTCTAGTCTGTCACCAAATTCGTATCTATCTCACCCTCATATCTGCCTGGTCTCTAGCCTGAAACATCTACTGTAAGCTAGTTATGGAGATTGTTTTACAAACTAATGTTAAACTGGGAGGCTCTTGAAACAACCAAGAGCCGATCCACTTGATCCACTTCAAATCCACTCTTCCATAACACTGCTGCTTTGGATGTGTTTCAAAGTTTATGTTCTGGTGTGGTGCCTGGCAGGAAAGCAAGTAAGTCATCATTTAGTAAAATTTGACCGTCCCAAAAGGTAGTATCAGGATAATAAAAACAAGAACACCTGACTCAGAAGTTATTACAATTAAGAGAGTAGCAGAATTATACTAACACACATTTATGATGCTTATAAAATTGGCTAAGTTCATAGACATTTGTGTCTTTTAATGGTCATCACTTCCCAGATATTAGAATTTCAACAGAACTACATTAGTTTATTTCTGTAGCATTTATATGTGAAGTTCCATTTAGATTTTATACTGCTTGTATCTTTCCCTATATATTGAGCATACCAATAGCACTTAGACTTGTATACCTTTTCATAGTGCTCTACAGCCCTCTCAAAACAGTTTGTAAAGTCAGCATATTGCCCCCAACAATTTGGATCTTCATTTTACCAACCTCAGAAAGATGGAAGACTGAGTCAACCTTGAGGCGGTCAGAATCAAACTGCTGCCAGTTCTGCATTCTATCCACTGCACCACCATGGCTCTATAGATATCATTGTAGTATCAAATATAGTATCAATATTATATAGCTAGTATAATATTACCAAAGCTTATGCACTTTGCACAGATTTAACTGGAAGGGCAACCCATATTATCCATTTAATGGTGTTTAATATGATGCATTATTAACATCGTTTTCCCACAGAAGAGATTAGCCCTGACCTATTGGCATATAGAAAATCCCTGAAAACATGTTTCTTCCAGTACATTTGGTGATCCCAGGAAAAGGGGAGCCCATAAGATAGTTAACATTGGATGTAGGATGCTGTCCATTCCACTCACTTATTTATATTTGTGCTTAACTGCTATGTTTTAATTGGTTTTCTTATTGTATGCTACCCAGAGTCACATTTGTGAGATGCGTATATAAGTCTAATAAAAAAAAATATAAATTAAAATTATTTATGCCATACCTGAATTTATTTTTACATTTGATTATCAGCAGTGAAATGAAAAGGTTAATTTAATAATCACATTCTTAAAACTCACTTCAAATAACAGCAAAAATCTCATTGTCTATGATAATTCTTTGCAAAAAGGCTAATTAAATCTATTTTATATTCAGTGTGCATATCACCATGGACCACTGAATAAACTAATACCATTCTATAAAAATGCTTCCAAGAGAAGTTCTTGGACAAATATTTTAGCCTCCTAACTGCCATGATAGGAAAGCATTCATCTAATAACTTTTTTAATCTATGGAGATCTACTGTGAACTTTTCTCTAAATTATTCCCAAGGGACAAATGGTGCTTGTCCTTGAGAAGTGATAAATCAACGTCAGTATCTCTCCTTGTACTCACAGCATGAATTGTAGCAGGACTGAAAATGCAGTCCTGAGATGGAGTACTTATGGAGAAGGGACTCGATGGATAAGTACTGAGCTTCACCAGCTAAGCGTAACATCCCTCTCCAGCTTCTAGACTAGTGTTAATATCAGAAAAGAGAAAGGAGCCACAAAAGCACTGCATGCTTTCACTGTCAAGATGGGCAGCTGATTAAAACCATATTTCCCCATTTATATGATGGTAATAACTACTGTATCGCAAAGGCAGTTTATTTCCCAATATTTCTTGCTAAAGCGTATTCAATTTGGAACTTAGCTCAGAGCCTTATCTCATTCTATCATGTAATTTTTTAGATAATGAACACAGCCTAGTTGTGCATATTTTGCAAGCCTTTTAAGGTTCATGGCTTAAAAACTATGAACCCTAAGTTACAATTTTGTGACTGTTTATCTAATTCAGGGAGAAAAAACATAGCAACATTAAAAGACGTAAGACTTTTAGTCTTGGAGCAGTCTGTGCTAATAAAATAGTACAGATTCTAGTCTATTAATTCTTCTATTCATGTCTAAGTATATTATTTTTAAAAGGTATTCAGGACAAAGTTTTCCAAGTAATCACTAAGATTTCAGTCATAAGTTCTGAGGGCCCTTAAATTACATGGAACCTTTCTTCTTGGTTATATGCTTCTGCAGGATTTTAATAGGGACAGCAAAGGCAGTTGCTATAGAAACATCTTTGGAACATGCTAGGCAGCACGTAGCATCTACCTGAAAAGCCCCTGGATTAATATATCATCTTCACAGTTCTTCAAATCCTATTGTTCAAGCAGAATAAAATGGAAATAGACTTTTGCCTCTTTCATTATATCAAATGAAATTTGGCCTCTTAAACATTACTGTTAGTTTCCAAACTGAAGTAATTTTTTTCAAATTTGTACCATCAGATAATCAAAGAAACAGTGACTTGCTTTGTTTCAGCAGTATGATTCTTCTGCTTTTTCTGGTTTTTAAGATATTCTTTGCTTTCACAGTAATAGCTATTTCAGCAACAATAATAATAGAGAGCTTTTTATATTTTTGGCATTTCTTAAATCAAGTTAAAATATTTATCTTTTATAAATGTTGTAGCCACCTCATATCTTGATTTGATTATTGTTTTTTCTTAAGAAAAACAATAATTAGGAATTCCATTATGATTAAAAGACTGTTCTGAATAGCCTATCCCAAATAAAGTAAGATACTCCAAGAATGAATCAGTCTAGCAAATATTTTACCCCATCAAATAATCTGCTTACTTAATAAGAAAGGAATATTCTAATCTACAAAGATCATTGACTAATTTGGATTATTTTCCACTTCTCTGCTTTTCATATGCTAAATCTTGTAACTAATTAAAGACATCTAAGCTTCTCTGCCAATGGTTTGAATCCAAGCCATGCATTAAGGCATATTACATAATATGTTATCAATTTCTAAATGGATCCACATATACAATAAACCAAAATAAATATATTAATAATAAATATAGCAACTGTATCATAAATTACTATAACAGAAAATAATAGGTATATTGATAATATGTTTTAAGTTAATGTCCTTGTGACAAGTTTGTTTTTAAAGCATTCCTAAAGATCAGTGGTGGTGGAGCCATTCCGACATCTGGTTGATACACAGGATAAGACCCACTGATGGCAAAAGTTTCTCACATTCCTCCAGATCCCAGATATGAGAGTAACTTTACACATCTCTGTGTCAAACTCAGGCACTGGAAAAGTAGAATTTATTGGAAATGGATGGTTTGAGGATACCCAGGTGCCAATCCATGTCAAAACCAGAGTGGTACATGCATATTATTAGAGTTTGTTATCCTTCTTTCTGGCTGCTATCCCACTCTTTTCCATTTCTGATAGCCTTACACGCCAATAAATCTATACTACTACATCTGTTCATAGAGATCTTGCTAATGTGATCCTTCAAAGAAGGGGCTGCAACCTTCTTCTGCACAGGGGCTGGAGGCCATGTCTGTTAGTAGATGATGGGTCCCTCCCCCCCTCCCCCTCATATACTGGCACTTGGAAGGACTTTGGGGGAGAAACCATCGAGATTCTTCTTAGGGGAGAAAAGGGAGGTGTGACCAAAGAGGAAAATGAGGATATGATCCACAACATTGGGAACAGAAATGCATCTGTTTCCAACCACAAGATTAGGAAGGAAGAGAACAACAAGGGAGGAGGAAGAATAACCAAAGGTATGTTATTAAATACATACATGTTTTTACAGTGTATGCATACTCTTAACATGATCCAAATCATTACAATTTATTCAAATAATGCAGGTCTATATCAGGCCTGAGACAGAATTACAAACTTGAATTCTTTTTTAGGACTACCATGCATCAGGTAGATATGCTATTTCTTTTTCGAACTATGAGCCAGATGATTTACGGTAGCAATACTGATCCTGCCTTTGGGCCATAGGTTGCTGACCCCTGATGTAAAGCTTATGAAATTGTTATTCTTTTCATCCCTTATCTGCTTTTTTCCCCAAAACATGAATATACAGCAATAAATAGGCTTTACTATATTACTTTCAACCATAAGAAAATGAATGGAATTTTTCCTTCCTATTTTAAATAAATCACAGCTCGCTATATCATCTAAAAAAGAGAAGTAATCTATTTAAATTAGATATAGATTCCCAGCAATACTAGGATTACATGATGTACTCCTTATAAGAAAAAAAATCTGCAAATTATCAGTTCAGACAATGTCCGTTTTATGGCAGCCTGTTGCTTGGATATTTAATTGGAATTTCATTATAGCTCTCTATATCATGTATATAAACTTGATCTTAATCTCTCTTCTATTACACCAAATATTGTGGTAGCCTTTCTATTTTATAGAATCTCTAAATCTGGGCCGATAAGATGTTGGTTCTTTCATTTCTATTACATCATAACAGAACATATGATAAATTGTAAAAATGAGTTTCAGATATGATTTACTCCCAGAACACTTATTTTCACAAAGTTCTGTTATGGCTATTCTTGAAATTTTGTGAATATACTAAATGCAAGACCATTCAATAACTATATCCATTCATTGCATTACGTCGTGATGTGGTTTTAAAAATTCTGATTTAGAATAATGAGTGAATCCTATTTTTTATTGTCATGCTGTACAAAACATATGGATGAAATTGGTCTTGGAATGCCTTCCATATAAAAATAATCCATTGAGTCATATTAAGTCTTTCCTTTGCATTACATCCCATATAGTTTTCTCCATCTGTTTTTCAATCTTAGTTATTACCTCTATTAGGTGGTGTAATAATAAATAATAAACTACTTTCAAAAATAAAATAAAAAGATCACATAGAAATCAGCTAACAAACATAACTTGTTATATTCTTAAAGAATCAAGCTAACATCACGATACATTCCTTTATGCAGAAGTGATCAATCTGTGTCCTCCAAATGTTACTGAATTATTTTGTCCATCATCTCCAGTTAGCAAACCAATGTTGAATGATGATGGAGTCATTTTTCAGCACATCTGCTTACAACATCAATTTGAATCAAAAACAATGGCAAATGTACCGTAGATTTACCTCATGTTTGAAAAGACACTTCAATTGTATAACAACACTAAAGGGTGAATCAGGAATCACGATATATATCTGGCAAAGGGTCGGTTAAATCCCGTTAATTAAAGTATGAAAAATAATCTGCAGCTATATTCTTGAAATGCTAAAATAATACTGTGCCTGTGTCCTCAAATATTCAGTAGTGCAGGAAAAATAAGGGTGGTTCGAAAAACGAAAATTCTGACTAGTTCTGTTCATATTACTACTATGTTCCATAAGGATTGATTCCAGAAAAAAAAAACATGCTTCCAGGGAACACCGTATGATCAGTGTAGGAATAGCAAAATGTCAGTACAGATACAGATTCTTGGCATAAAGAGGCTGAGTGTGCGGCCTTTGATAAGAAAAATCATGGGAGATCCTGATCTGAACATATAAAATGTTGGTACTAAAGAAATCTACTGAAAAGGCCAATATGGCTTTTTGAAAATTGTGTGAGCTCCAGCGGAGCTGACAGTCTTCTCTCCATATCCATAGTTCAAGAGGTCAATATATACCACACACAGTCTGGTTTCTCTGTCTTCACCTCACTAAAAGAGCCCAAAACTTTCTCATATTACTTCATTGGGGTTTCTTCCTGCACGGCTATTGAGCCTGGCACCACAGTGCCCCCTACTGGAGTTGGTTGACATAGCTGCCCAAAATTTAAACAGTTTGAAGACAGAGGAAAAAGAAACACAAAGTCCATTTACCTGCTATCTTGGCTAGCGGCCAGATTATTATATCCCTCCAGTCTGGGGAATAATTTATTTTCTAAACCGTCAAATGAGTTTGCTACTTCAGCAACTCATATCTGTGGGCCCTGGCATTGTTTCATGGATTTTTCTTTTTTATTGAGTGTTGTATCATTTCCACGTTTTCAAAGTACAACTTCTAAATGCTTCCCTTCTCCACTGACAAATGCACCAGACTCTCTTTTCCTCTGACCCTCTTCCACTCCATCTTTCCAGATTCATCCCCTTCCCAGTCTTAGTATTTCCCCAACACCATTATTTCATCCTCATCCATTAACAGGCCTTTTAGTTTCATAAAACAGCTTGAAAGGGTCTTGTCCCCGCGTGGCTTTTGGCAGGCTCAAAAATAAAGTGCTTTGGCTCCCATCTTTCACAGGACTGTGGAGGTGCTGCTTAGTGTTAAACTATGAAGGGGGAAGGCTCGGGTCACATCTGTGAAACGTTAGGAGAGAGAGAGGAGGACGAGGAAAGTAGGTGGCCAGCACAGCACAGCACTTTGTTGGGTTTTGCAAGGCCACTTGGGAGATAGGCGGCCATTTGTCTTGGAACCACTTCCATCCTATCCCGATAACAAGCTGCCTTGCCGTCTGCTTGCTGGCTAGGGGGCCGTAAATACCTTGGCAGACTTAGGCCTCTTGAATGGCTGGAGACAGAGCTTGATAGGGGATTAATCACTTTAGGAGGGGGGCTTTGAAGGGGGATTAATTAGCTGTGCTAATGCTTAGAGATAAAGCAGGTTCATGTTTCTCAGCTTCAGTCCGCTCAGTACTTGTGGATTTTGCAAGATCCAGAAAAACAGCATCAGAAAGACTTTGCAAATATTTGGAGAAATTCCACCAATGGTCCATTCATTGCTAGAAACACGAATGTAAATTTATTTATCTGTTTGTTTGTTTATTTATTTTCTCAATTTCTACAGCCACCTATCTTAAATTTATTATTTTGGGTAGCTATCAGCATGGGGGAAAACATTAAATAATTAAAAAAAACATGTAATCAGTAGACAATGTAAAAAACCCAAAATACTAATGATATACCAATATAGCCATTGCACAGGCTTTGCCACACATTCAGATCCTCAGCCCCACTGACGAAACCATGCCTTTAAAGGCCTTACAAAAGGCCAATGGGGTCGGGGGCCATTCTAATTTCTGGAGGGAATGATGTTCCAAAGGGCAGGCACTATGACAAAAAGATCCTCTTTATGAGCCCCCATCAGATAACACTTGGCCCCTCCTGTCAGTATTCAATATTATACAATTCAGCGGCCTGGGAAAAAAAAGATTAATGCAAATCTGAAGCCAGAATTAAGTTCTAATAATGAGCTACAGTATGCCCATCATCTTTCCCTAGTTTGGAAAGAGCTGGCCTATGCACAAGTTGCATATAGTTCAAAGAGATTATCTATATATATAAAGCAAAGAAAAGAGTTTGTATGTGCTCAATACAAAAATTGAATTTGGCACCAAATGGCGCCA
>JANHGC010000097.1:183942-195921 GCA_027560395.1 Boaedon fuliginosus | reverse complement strand
GGAAGGAAGGATCACAAACCCTGGCACTAGACGCAGCTTCAGAGGATGCTTTGAAACAGCACAGCAATCCAGGGCTGCAAGTGACCTCTGAGGTCATCTAGTCCAACGCCCTGCTCCAGCAGGAGACCTTATGTCATCTGGGTTATTTGGTGGCTTTAACAGAGAGGGAAATTCCCAGAAAAGAGAAGGAATTTACTAGGCAAGGCTGCCATGCAGAAGAAGGGAGAGATAGTCCTCGACTTACGACAACAATTGAGCCCAACATTTTGGTTGCTAAGCAAGAGCACTGTTAAAGTGAGTTTCGACGCATCTTACTCAATCCATCCTCCAGTGGATGTCAATAACTGTGGACCAGATTGAGAATTTGAGAGTTAAGGCCTGCAGGATTACCGGTGATTGACATACTTGTAAGGAAAGGGGAAGGGTACCCCTCAACTTACTCTACGTCCACCTCTGAATCTCAAATTTCCATTGCTAAACAAAACAGCTGTTCAGTGAGCTTTCACCCACTTTACGACCTTTCTTGCCATTGTTGTTAAGCGAGTAGTTGCAGCTAAGTAAGTCACATGGTCAAATGAATTTGGCTTGCCGGTCGACTTCGTTGGTTAGGTCGCAAAAGGGGATCATGTGACTCTGGGACACTGAGACTGTCATAAGTAAGAGTCAGTTGCCAAACATCCGAATTTGGATCATCTGACCATGGGGATGCTGCAACGGTCATTAAGTGTGAAAAACAGTCTAAGTCCCTTTTTTGAGTGACATTGTAATTTGAATGGTCACTAAGTCAGTCACACAATCACTAAGTGAATCTGGCTTCCCCAAATCTCCACTGCTAAGAGAGACAGCTGCTCAGTGAGCGTGGACCCATTTTATGAGCTTTCTTACCACTGCTGTTAAGTCAGTCAGACGATGGTTAAGCCAAAAAGTCCCGTTCTATTTCTAGCATTGTTTCTACTTGGAAAACACTTATGGACATTTTGCTTGAAACTAAAAGAAATGAAGCTTTAATTTTGGAATTTGACAATTAGATTGTTTATGGTTAAATAAATAGTATTGTTAATTTTAGAGCATGAGATTAATATATTTTACATTTGTATCTGTATCAAAGAAAATTGGAAATAATTCTTTTTCTAATTTTCTTTTCTGCACTTCTATTTTTGTTCTCAAGCTTTTCTTTTTCTAATCCTTTCTTTTCCTTACACTGTACATTGTTGAAGCCTAATAAAGTTTTATGGGAAAGAGAGAAAAGAAAATAATTTCTACGGTACTTTCCTTATTGTTGTCATTATCACATCCTCTTCATATTAACATTTTCCTAAAGTGGTGTGGGAATCATATAATGAGGAAAACTGTATTTTATTTGCCTAAAAAAGATGGAATCCAGGATATTGTGCTTTTACGTACCAAAATTGATGGGATGCACTTTAATTTAAAATTACTTAATTTAAAATTCAATATCTGAACATTAAGAAACTGAAAACCCCCTTCATATATAGCAAAGGTATATAACAGAATAATTTAACAACTCAAAATGTAAGTTAGTACCGAGATAAGTAGGCTGGCAGAATATCTTCTCCGGTTTTCTTGCTACAAAATATTCTACAGAGTGTTCCACATGCCTCTGCTCTGCCAGATTCATAGTTGTCAGAAAATTCCCCTGCATCAAACATAGGATTGGAAGCCACAGTCTCTGCAGACATTTGTGAGCCTTTCCTGCGAAATTCCATATTTGCTTGTGTTGCTATAGCTAAAACAAAAACAAGAAGCACAGAGTTGCATTACATTTTCAAGCATATCCAACAGGCTCATGGGATCCTGGACACAAAGATCATGTCAAATTTAGTAATCATAAAAACATTAGTTTATTGCATTTACGTTGATGCCTCTGTTTATAAAGCATTTAGGGATTATGACTTTTGTAAGAAAATTATTTCCTTTCACCTTCACACACAAGTAAATCATCTCCTCCTTCAGCAATCCATGCTACCCAAGCGCAGAAGCCTCTGCTCCATTCACATTCTCAGCCAGATGCATCCACAAAAGCCCTGAAACTTGTCTTACAGCAATGTCATTCATTTTCCTTACCCACTATAGAAATCCTTTATGTCCTCAAAAATTTGACCTAACCTTTGACCTCCAGCAAGCTCTTGGGTTCTCAATTACTTCTTCTTTACCTTTTGCCACTATTGCGAACCTGTACTGGAACTAGAAATAAGGATGCAGGCAGATGGCAAATTCCAAATCACGTCTATGGAAAATACTGCTTCAAAAAAGCCAAGAGATATATTTCTATGGCACCAGAGGAAATGCTCAGAAGGAAATGCCTTCCATACACTTCTCATTTTTCTGTCTCCTACAGTTGTTTCGTCTTCATCAAAGCCTGCTTTCCAGAAGGATGAGTCGCTTTTATGAGATACACAAAGGGATGGTATGGCAAAGGTGACCTGAGTGCTGAGATGGAAATTCCTGCATGCTTATGAAACTTTTGGTGGCATGGATTGAGAAAAAAAATTCAATACAGTTTAAAATACATCAGGAAGCTACAAAGCGTTTCACTCTTCTCTTTCTGTCGCTATATTTTTTCCAGCAAGCACTGAGCATATTTTAGTCACAAACCTCTACTGTCATTAATGCTCTCATGAAACATGTAACTGTTCAGTTTCGTCCAGCTGTCAGCCAGAATGTCCCCTACCTAATTCCTTTTTTCTAGGCATGTTAGGTGAATTCTAGCAAATATGAACAGTTTAAGATCATGCAGATGGATGCCCACAAAAAAGAGTAACTCCCGTACTAAAAAAAGCAACTGTTAGTCCAATTCTACCTTATTTAGGGGAATGGAAAAAGATATTTTACAGAGTAATCCTATGCCAGCTTTCCCAAAAGTCTCACTGAATTCAAAACTCAGAGTTACTTCAGAGAAAGCTACATAGGATGCAGCCTATACAGTCTTACAAACAGAAGCTCTGCCCATGCACTGAATGTTTATTACTAACAGATTGGTAATTTAGAAGAAATAGGTTGAAATTAATTTTATTGTCTTTTTTTTTTTTAAAAAGATAATTTCTTCACTAATTTAATTTTGGCACAAGGTAATTAAATCCAAATCTTTATGTGTCTTCCCATGAGCCATTTTTGTCCTGAATAAGCTATCCAGCATATAATGTTATATTGGGGCGGGGAGGGAGGAAAAAATTACATGCAGAATGCATACAAATCAAAACACCAGATCTGTGTAAAAGAAGCTTTATGGGAAAAAAACATGGTTAGTGCAAATTCCTATAATTTATGACATGAACACGGACTAAAGTATGTAAAATGATGGGACTGATTTCAGGCAGATTTGCTTTTGCCAACAATCTTCCCCACTTAAAAAAGCACACACAGCTACTAGTCTTTCCCATGTAAAGAGCAACAGCTACAAGGAATGACAATGATACAAATTTAAAAAATGGTATTATGAAAAAAAAAAGAAAAGAAAAAAACATGACTGCAATTAAAAGAGAAGCTACTAGTTCCTACTTACAAGATTTATAAGAAAGAAGAATTTGGATAAAAGATGCTGCAAGATAATAGAAATAAAATGGAAATAAATCAAAGGACAGCAATAGTTATAAAATACTTTAAAATGATGAAACTGTAATAACAAGTTAAGTAGTGTTTAGGGTTTTGAAACATATTAAAAGCTTATGATCTAGCAAGCTTGTTAAACACATAGGAAATTAGCATTACGGTTCAAAATTATGATTTCACGCAGAATTTTGAAGATTTAAAATACTGTCATGGGTTTCATATATTGAACATTTAGTTTTACAATATTATTCAGAAAGCAATTTGCTTTTATTCATATATCAGCAAATGAAGATCTACACTATAAGGAGATCATAAAGAAATGGAAGAAAGAAAATTTACTGTCTGTTTATCTCACATCAGATCAATTTGTTTATTTGCAGTTTCCATTAGGATAGCAAAACACTTTAGTGATCTGTCAAACCCTTTCTTTCTTAAAAAAAAAGCAACAGAAGAAACTTTTATTCAAGGTTACCAAATTACAAATCATCTGGGAAACAAACAGACCAGGAAGGGGTTCCTAAGAAATCCCTTTTAATGTAAATGGTAGTTAAGCATCTTATTTCACTCTGAGGATCACACTGGAATTAATTAATTTGTAACTATGAAGATTTGTGTGGGAATAGGAATGTATTGTTTGTTTTAAATTAAAGCCAAAACAAATTCAATCATTACTTGTTATGTGCTGTGAAATACTTTGCATAAAGTAGTTCCTGCATAAATCAAAGCAGAATTAATTATGCCATCATATCTACTGATAAAACAAAGATGTTCCCAACATTAGAAAAGCCACTTCTCATATGGTTTATTACTACCACAGCAATCACCCATTTTAGATACAATGTGAGGCAACACATCTAATTTCTCTGTGTTGTACCAAGGGTTATTTGAAGGCCTGAATAACAACTTAATTGAGAAGAACTGAGGCAAGAAAAGAACTTTTCAAGCTTTCTCTTCAAGGGTTCTGCAATCTGTAGCTGCTATCAACAAGCATGCCTTTGGCACCTTTGTTATCTTACTTTAAGGGCACTTTTTAATTAACCCTTTATCCATTTTCATGTTGGCATTTTTGCTACAGCTATATGTGTATGTTCAGATTCAATACTAACTAAAAATAAGAATTTCCAGCAACCTATTTGCTTTCTTAATATAGAATGGAGAGTTTGAACGACAAAAGTCTTGAAGCAGAGAATGTTCCTTCCACAAAGTGTACTTGTTTGTGCAAAGGACTACTTTCAGCAGTGCTTCAAAATAATGAAATGCATTCCAATATTGGCTATGCAAATTACCCTTTACAACAAGCAACTAAACATAGAAACAATCTTTCACCAAGTCAAAAGATTAAAATAACATAATGTTTCTATTTTAAGAGAAACATCAGTAATAAAACATAGCAAAATCCAATCAAGTGTAGCAAGCAAGGCTAGAAAAAAAGTGACAGAACGGGAAAATGGTTTGAAATTAGACTCAAAAATCCGTGTGAATCTTTATTAGTTTATGCTGCATAACATGTAGTTAAGCCTACACAAACAGGCACATGACACTTGAATGTTGACCAGTTACAGAAAGGATAGACATTCCTTCATTTCTTTACAGTACCTCCTTGAGTGACCAACAATTCCTCTGGTCTAACAACAGTTAATTATTCACTCAGTTATTGCAACTCTTCTGAATTTGTCTATTACTTTATAAAGCAAACATACCACACTACCCACTTAGTCTAGTTTTGTGTATTTGAATTTAGCAGTAGCTCTGAAGGGCTTTAAACAAGGGTTTCATTCATCTGAAATACACATCGATAGCCCACTCCCATGTCTTGAAAGATTAAAACCAGCTCTTTGATGTAGACCCAGAAGCAAACTGGCAAACCAATGCAGCTTGTAGAACAGAGATGTAATATGCACTGTTGAAGGAGCACACTGTACCAACTGAAGTTTCTGGATATTCTTCAAGGACAGCCCCATGTACAGCACATTGGAGTAGTCAAATCTGGACTTGATTAGGGCATCAGTGATTATAAGCAGAACCTGCTTATCATCATCAGGAGCAAGAAGGCAGTGATGAAAGTCAACTGGGATGGTGGAGTGCAGGGAGGCAGGAATCTTGGAGTGCAGGGTAGCAAGGGACAGGGGTGGCTGTGGCTCCTTGTGACTCCTTGGGGAGTTACAAAATTCTGGGTCTGTTTGCCATTCCTCAAAGGCAAGGCAAGGTGAAGAATAGCTAAAAGGACAGAGATTTTGGGGGCGGGGAAGAGATAGGGAGATGGGGGAGTTGGAAACAATTTCTTATTATGGCTCAGGGCAGGGACGGACCAAGCCTGGAATGGCTTGGATTGGGATGGGTGCTCAAGTAACAACCAGTAAAAGTTCACTTAAGGACAGTATTGCAGGGATTGCAGTGGCTAATCAATTAGTCCCCAATGGAAGTCAATATATGTAGTTCAGAGTTGAACTGTAAAGCCCTTGGTGCTCTCTAACCGTTGTTACTTGCTAAGTGTAGAAGGGAACAGTGTTTGCTTTCTGTTTATATGTAGTAGTTTGCCTGTGTCAGACCTCCCAGGTAAACCAGACAGGAGATACAATTAGATGACCTAATTTTATTTTATTGTAAATAACAGAACCTTGCGAGTCTGAAAGGAGAAACTTCCTGCCACCACTTTTAACTTCTTAATTCAATAGGGTGGGTCCTTCCTAAATTTTTTTGCTCTGACTGTTAAGTCACTGGGAGCTCCTGCCTCTCTTATCTGATTATTTCTTAGCGTCTCTACACCCTGTCAGTGGGAATATTGTTTATTTCTTGGTACTTTCTGGATTGTGTTATTGTTTATTGCTTTTTGTTGTTGTTTATTGCTTATTTACTGCTAAAGGGAACCAAAAAGACCAGAAGACTTCTTCGCCAGCAGTCAATACCCAGATAAGCAAGGATATTTACTAGGATTAACACCAAATAATTAAGCACTAAACAATATTCTAATCAAAGAACTATCACCTCAGACAAACAATAATGTTTATGTATACTTTGTGGGTAAGGCAAGAATAGACCTAATGGTCTCTTGATTTTTAGGAGGGAGGGAGGGAGGGAGGATATTACAGGTGGGGAGACTAACGTAAGTATAATGAAGGCCGTGAAATAAAATGATACAGAACAGCAATATGAGGTGCAGAACTCTGTATGATAAAGTTGCATCCAAAAATGAAAAGCAACTACAGAATCTCAATGGTTGCTCTATAAAGACTGAACAGGAAAGAAAGATGGCAAGAAATGAGCACAATAATTGGGATGATCAGTGAGTGCTTGAACCATTAGAAATTCTGAGAAAAGTCCCAGTAGCTTTGAGAGAATTGAGAATGGAATTCTGATGAAACACTTCAATCTGAGAAATGAAGGATTCCAGATAGTTCTTCCAATGACAGAGTGTCAAGTATTATAAAACCTATACTCCAAAAGACATCGAGGGAGGGAAACAATGGTATCAGGAGAGATGAATGCTGCCCTTTTTGAGGGGCAAGTTACTTCAAAACAAATATATTTCCTGAATATGTATTTTTCCTGAAATATATTTCCTGAAAAAACTATAGATAAATAAAAATATGTCTGCTATAGGCAGTTTTCAAATTTTGCATATTGCAGGGCCACAAGCCCTTTGTGTATAGATTTTATATTCTCCATAGCACACTATTTTTAAAATCTTTAAAATGTGTAGTGGTCCTTAAATTCTTGTTCCTGTTGCCTATAGAACACAATTATCTCCCAGTTAAGATAAGCTTCTATTGATTTAGAATAGAACAGAATAGAATAGAATAATTTATTGACCAAGTGTGATTGAACACACAAGGAACTTGTCTTTGGTGTGTATGCTCTCGATGTACACAAGAAGAAAATAAAATAAAATAAAATAAGATAAAATGAAATGAAATGAAATGAAATGAAATAAAATGAAATACATACATCAAGAATCATCAAGAATCATAGGATACAACACTTAGTGATAGTTATGGGTCTAACACATACATGGAGTTTTACTGTCTTGTTATTGAAATTATTTGTTATTGCCTTTTTGTAAAACACTTTTTTCAACTTCTCAGTCCAGCCTATAGCCCTGGACGGCTTAGGTAGCTTAAATACTAACCAGCTCCAAACTAGTTTTGCTTTCTAGATCAGCCAAAGTCAGTTACATATTGCACAATGTACTAGAATACCAACAATACAAAACATATAAAAAAACAAAGAAACATTTTTCACTTACAAATTCTTAGCATCCTTAGTATTATATGTTTAAATACCAATACATGCTACATAAATTTACTATTACTACAGTAAAGGCTTGAGAATTTTACAGTGAGGGTCAAGTCAGTGGCTATATTTTCCACACAATCCGGAATCACAAGCTATTACAAAATATTATGCAATGTGATTCTGAGTTATATCAACATGATGTATTCTTATTGAGCTAGGAAAAAACTATGAGCCAAAAGCTTTATTCTATTATTGTCTGGAACATTATTAAACATTATTTCTGTTATGTCCAATTTTATATGTAAATTTAAAAAATAATCATGAGAAAGTCAGATAAAAGAAAACTAATGATCCAAGATTGAAAACTACAAGTTTACAGAACCCTTGAAGCTAAAGAATTTAACTAATAATTGAAAAGCACAGATTTCATGACAGAAATACTTAAAGAAACTCAAATGGCAATTCTGGAGAAAAAAAAAAACCCAGCGATGAAATAATGCAGTCACATCTTATTATAGTGCTTTCCTGCACGTTCTGCTAATTAATTGCTTGAAATAATTCAGTTACGAAATTTGGTTTGAAGTAATGCTTTTTAAAGGCATAGACATAAACAATTCCCTTCATGCCACTTTCTCTTAGCCAATAAGTTGCAGAAGACATATTTATTAGTGTCAGTGAAAATAAGTGACCTAACTGCAAAATTTAGTTTTTAACTGTTACAGTCCCTTAAGTTGCCAATAAAATCAAAATGCTATTTATATGAAATTAAGGTAATATTTCCCACTGACATAAGTTAATGATATAATTTTTCAGGTCTTAATTCTGGTTAACCAAACATGTTAATGTCATGAAAGAGGATGAGTTGTACAAAATGGGTGGAAATATTTACCAGTCATACTGCTGTCCCTGTTTATTCCATTATGAAGCTTACAATGAACAAAGGCTGCATCAAACAGCCATGATCCAAAGAGGTTCAAGATACTGTTAACTTTTGGCCTGTGAGGAGCAGGTAACGGTCGAGGTTCAGAACTAGTCTGGTTTGGGCTAGACAGCGGAGAAGTAGAAGATGGCTGGTGTCTGGAAGCATGAGCAGTGTTAGCCTATTTGAATGAAAAAACCAGAAAAGCATTTGTTTAGAACTCTAATATACTGCTTATATTATAATAACGTCAATTATCATTTGTATTACAAGAAATGTCAACACAACATAGCAGTTGCTAAGGATGAAGACTTACTGTGCTGTTTTTCATTGTTGGCTTATTCACAGTTACAGCACGATGTCTTCGATTATGAGGTGGGGTTGTATTAACAGCTGCAGTTTGGGGCATGCTCACTCTATTTACTGGTGTAGGTGGAGCACTGTCAGCCCGGGGCCTTGAAATACCTGAAAAGTGAAACATCAATTTGAACCTGAAGTTCTTCCTAAAATCAGTGGTATCTTTTTAGAAATTTAGAAAATTAGTCTTTCTAAGGCTAGAAAGACGCAAAATTTTTAAAATTATACATATATTAATTAAAACATAACCAGATTTGAATACCATGAAAACAGAAAGAAAACTATAGAAAGGAAGAAGAAAAAAGGAGGTTATTTTTTTCACCAAATTGTTTTAATAGTCATCTTCAAAATTTTAAGAGAATGGTCTATTTCTAACATAAGTAATAAAATATTAAAGTTAAATGCACAACTTTCTTATATCTAGTTGAACATTCTTCAAAGTGATAAGCTACAGAAAATTAGTAGGGGTAAACTGATTAGGCATTTATGGGAAAAATCCTTATGTGAGAAGAGGCTCAATGAAACAATGTAAGAGTATGCAGTGATATGATGCTCTATTTAAAGAAAAATTGTAGCATGCTTTTGCAAACATTTCACTTATGTTTATATTGTGATATTAAGAAGTGTTTCCCCCCCTCAAATAATTAACTGTAACTTGAGGGAATCAACCTTACAATACTGGTCAGAACAGAAAAAGCTATAATGGTTTAGAAGCATTCATAAGGGGCACTTTATTATAGGCCAATGCATTAAATCAATGATATGCTCTGAAAAACTGAGAAGGAGCCCAGTTGCTTCAAAGGGTTTTCTCAGTTTTCCGCATGGGTATCTTGAACAGGTAACATTTCCACTGGAACTACCAGCAGAGTTGAGACTATGGCTGGTTTAAATGCTTCAGTGAGTGTTTTGGCCCTTTTGAATACTTTGGACAGCCTTAGAAGTTGTTGAAAATAAAGAAATGTACAAGAGATCAGTTTGTCAGGCCACCACAAACAATTAGTCATTATTGAAGAAATAACGAACAGCTTTCTTTTGTCCCCCCCCCCATCCTGCTCTTTTTCTTCCTTCTCTTTTACATGTAGTCACCCCTTTGTTGTATTCCATTTCCATGTTTGTTTTGCTAGTTCTGTAAGGAAATAATTAAGAGCTCTCTATTTTACAAGAAATTAATTTCAATTGTGTTTATTAATACAACTAATAAGTTATTTTTGTCTTATTCTGTGTATATTTGGGGTTGTGGCTTTGTGGAGGTATATAAACAGATATACACATACCCACACGTACATATTAGTGTGCCACAGGGACACAATTACTTCTCCAAGAAAGGTTTTAGCTGGAGTTGGTAGCTGAAGCCAAGATGTAGCTTTCAATAGCATTACTGAAAAGGGCTAAAATTTCAGTTTGTTTTCCTACTTTTGCGAATACAACTTTCTGTTAAAGGATGGGTTTAGGAATCAGAATAAAAGCATTTTCTCTCATGTAGTTATTATCCTCTCATTCCCCCTCCACAACACTGTCCTTATACTACAAGATCAATCAATCAATCAATCATCAATCAATCAATTAAAAATAACCCCTTTGAAAATCATCTTGTTGCAGAACTTGGCAGTTGGATTTTAAATATTTGGGGGACCACAAATGGTATGCCAGGAACTGCATGCAGCCATTTGCCCCAATTGCCCATTTCAAATATACAGCTGCAAAATATCAATATAACTTAAGGTTTGAAAATGCAGTGCTTAAATATATTTTTAAAACACCACAGAATTCAACTTTATTGTAGCAAATATTAAAAATTAAATTGGCGCCAAAGTTTAATTCTTCCCATTTTAGAAACAATATATTGTTTGTTTTGTAGCAAAGTTCTTCTGCATCAAAATATAAATTGCTCATGAACATTTGCCAAATCATTTTAAGGGAATCTCATTTATATTCATAAATTTCAGAAATCAATCTTGCTACAACTTACTCCCAATTTAGTGACCCTAAGGAATAAAGATAGGAAAGCTCCTCACTTTTTCTCGTAACATTATGTCCTTTATTGTTTTTTTCTGCTTTAGCTATGAAGTTGGAGGGTTTTAAAAAATGAACAAGAAAAGAAACCCTCAACAACTTTCTGAAGCTTTGATAAAATTTCTCTTGAAGGCTGAGGAATCTGGTTGCCTCAAAGTGACATGTGAGCAGTCAAATTACATAAAAGTCTAGAAGTATAGAAAAGCTGTTTCCAACAAAACTAAACTCCATGGTTCTCTAGATCTAGGAATAGTACAGAGGTTCCCAAACTTTGTCAGTTCATGGCACCCTAAATAGCTCTGTAATTTTTTTCATGGTCGACCAAAGCCAAAACTGTGAACTACTTTGAGCTGGTAGTTCACAATATCATAGCATCTCTGTAAGTTTGTTGTGGCAGCCCAGGGAAACCAAAGGTATAATGTATTTCTTCTGTATGGATCTGATCTTGACTACTGCATTTTGGAGCTCACTATTTTGCTGTAATTTTCAAATCTCAAATGCAAGACATAATTCTTTATTCAGAATTAAAAATATTAAGGGAGGACTTTAATCCACAGATAAAAATTAAACAATTTTATAAGTGAGTGATTTACAGCTCTCTTTCACATGCCTTGGTATCACAATCAGCACAATTGAAACAGATCTGTTTGTCGTAGTTTAACAAAGAGAAAGAAGCAGTATTCTGTTATTAAACAATTATTCAAACATTTAGGCTTTTATGAGTTTTAAATTAACAAATAATTCTAAGATTGATTTTTAATGCAAATTCTGCATTTGACTCATGATTAAGTGTACCTCTCTCACACTGCAATAAATAATAATAATAATAATAATAATTTATTAGATTTATACCCCGCCTCTCTTCACCCAAAAGGGGAACTCGAGGC
>JANHGC010000097.1:146278-157546 GCA_027560395.1 Boaedon fuliginosus | reverse complement strand
GGATGAGTGACTGCGTTTTTGATATTTATTGTATAGGACTGTTTTACGATGTTGTTAGCCGCCTCGAGTTCCCCTCCAGGTGAAGAGAGGCGGGGTATAAATATGATAAATAAATAAATAAATAAATAAAATCATATTTCAGATAAATTCACCAGCCCTGAAAAAATATAACAATCCAAACAAATCTAAATTGAAAACCCCATGCTAAAGACCACCTCCAGTCTCATTTTATTTTTAATACTTTTTATTTGCCTGCTCATTGTTGGAAATTTAAGATGCTAAATATCAGTCCTAGAAAAAGGAAGAGTTGTGCAAGAGACCTCCTTAGTCAGCCTGATGCTGGGCTTCTTGTGTATTTGCAAAGAGAGCACATACAGTTGCCTTGGAAACAACCATCAACTATATTTACCAATTACTGTGAACAAAGCTTGAAGCTCTCTGGATACTGCTCTTTTTAGCATCATATGGGTAACTTATTTCTTGGATTATCTGAGCTGTTAGCTTTGTGATATTAAACCCATAAAGAAATGAGTTAGAGACAAGGGAGTCTAACACCAGCATTTAGAAAGAAGATGGGGAGGGGAAAAGTACATGTGGATGGGTTCATTTCTGATAGAGGGCTGTCCTGGGTATTTATTATCAGAGACACAGCTGTCAAAAGTGCCCTCACCAGTAGTGATAGATAATTCTTTAGAGCAACCAGGCACTAATGAGTTTTAATGAGCAAAGCTGGATAGTGCCGCAATTCCTGCTGTACTGCTTTGTTGTGGTGGGGGGAACACTGTTCCTAGGAGGGAGCAAAGAAGTCAAATATATACATTTTCAGCTAGATCACTCATGGAGGTCAAACCAGCTGCCCAGCTCAAGCAAGCAAGCAAGCAAGCAAGCAAATAACAACTACATGGGGAAGCATAGGAAACATACCTTAAAAGAAATTCTTTGTGGCAAGAAACAACCAAGCTGGGCCGGGAAACCTAGAGAACATCACAGTGGCCAACAGATTTTAAAGTCTACTGTACATTCCAATATCAAAAAATAAAGAGACTTAACAAAGTACGCAAACTACTGTACAATATCTTTAATTTCACATAGTAAAATAATGATTATGATAATCCAACACAGACTAAGTCTTACATGAAAAAAGAACTATCAGGCACTTTTTCTCAATAAATTTTTATTAAAATTTATATTAAACAGATACAACTAATAAAAGAACCTACCTAATACAAAAATATATATTTTAAAAGGGGAAAATAAATATTAAAAATTGTAGAAACAAATCCCCTGCAAAAAGGAAAAAGGGAAGTTGTAAGCAAAAGATGTTTCTCCCTTCAACCCCAAGAAGTAAATTCCAACTTTAACAATTTATCACTCTCTCAAAATGCAAACAAATACATATTCATTCCATACCTCACCCCATTTTCTGTAATCTCATCTCTAAACGTTTAGCTCTCCTTATTAATCAGCAAACGTTCAGTAAAAACTTAACAAAAATACTTAACTCTGTACGTGTATAACCCTCTTTCCATTTAATCTAAATCTCCCTCATGGCTCTTTTTAATAATCAAAATGAATGCCATTAACAAACATAAAAAATTTAAAACTAATAAACATTACCATAAATAATAACCATTAAGGATCGTCAGATATAGCAACTTATTTCACCACAATAAAAATGTATTTTTTCTTTTTCTTTACAGTCATTAAGTTCTAATTCCTATTTTCTTCTACTATATCTCTTCTCAAAATTCTTGTCATCTTTATTCAAATCTATTTGTAATTTCCATGTAAAAATTGTAACTTCAGTATCTTTCTTATATTCTGATTTAAAAGGATAATCTACATGGCTCTTTTGATACATTATTTGTATGTCTTTTATATTTTTTAAGTGGTCATTCTATTCCATTTTAAAATCCAATATTTCCATCTATTTCCTATAGGCTGTTAATCCACCTTAAGGTCCATTTTTATCTTCAGAGGGATTTATTCCTCTTTCATAATTACTTTTGGTTCCAATATAGAGTTAAAATGCTCAAGCATTCTTAAATCCACAGATCAGTTTTCTTTAAAGTAGCCATTGGGTGTCTTCTAATGATCAACCTTCATAAGTCTTGAAGACTTACTATTATCAGTTTGAAATGCAAATACTATAGGACAGATTTCCCATGTGGGACTACCTTTCTAATTAACTTCAAAATTCTTCTTTAAATCAATTTCATCCAAAATGTTCAAGACTTTCCCAAAATAACACTATAATCACCCTTTTGCTGCATGGGGGGGGGGGAGATTTTTACAAACCTGGAAACATATAATTTTCTTTTTAAATGGATTGAAGAGGGACTCTGCTAATGACTATTAAACTTGGGTTTTTTCAGTCTTAAAACAATTTTTCTAAATCCCCAAAGTGACTAAAAAGATGAGATTTGATTAAAACTTGAGTCTTAGCAAACCTGCATAATTGACTCAGGGCATAATAAAACTTGTGACTCACAGCTGATCTGAAGTAGCTGCAAAAATATCTGTCTACTTCCCAAAAATAGCTGTCCTGAGTACATAAGAGTAATTTCAAAATATTTATTTGTTCTAGAGAGATGTTTGGCAGCTGGAGCTTGCATCCAGCTGCCTTTTCACCTGTAAAGCCTTTTCACTATTCATTCAGCAAAAAAATAAAAATGCAGAACATTAGTTCACATCCCTCACCTGAAGACTGATATTGTAGCATTGGAAAGATAGAATATGGTCCCATTCACCCAATGAATTGAAAACCTGATTACGTTTGCCATCTATAAGCAGATGTAAATACAGATTTTGAATGGTTTTCATACAGACAATGAAATATGGTTTTCAAATGTAATGGAATCAACATGTGGATATTTCATAGTCTTCCAGTAAAAAAATAAATTAGTTTAACTCTGCATCAAGTTTCTGTAATGGTAGAGCCTACATTGCTTTGTTTCTTATTTGATGGAACAAAAAACAAAATGGAGCAAAAGATAGATCATGTAAGCAGTAATGGAGACTTGATTGCCAATTGTCCCAAAATAAACACTTTGCAAAGAAGACTGAAAGCAATTACTACTACTAACTCTTGGAGAATCTTGAGTATAAATGCTTACAAAGCTACCATTACAGAAATTTTCATTACTGAATTCATGGGATGGTTTTTGCAAAGTACCATCACTTAACCCACAGAAAGAGAACTAGAAACTCCAATGTCTCACAAGGTCCTCGAACTCATTTTTGCAGCCGCATAAACAACAATATTTCTTTCTCAAAATTCTCACAGGATACTAGAGAAAACAATTTTTGGTTCTGTACCGTGACTCTCTACCTTTTGCATAATCAAGTTCCCATTACTGTTGCACTGTTCCCCCAAAAATTTAGCTCTGGCCATTAAGCTGTTGCCTATTTCCAATTTAAAAATTTCTAAAAGAGTCAACAACATGTTTGTATCTAGCAAAGATTGATTTACTAATTTTACTACTGTAGTTTTAAAACTGAAGAATAATTGTAAAAATAATGTGAATTTAATTTGTCAATAATAAATTAACTTTATTAAAATATATTGAAGATGGTTTCTGGACTTTTATTTTATGTTCCTGCTGTAATCTTAAATTTATAACAAACTAGAACTAGTTCAAAGGATGGAATAGAGGAAAAACTAAGCAAGGCAAAATTGTTAATTTCTTAGCTCTGTTGACCTTAAATCAACTTGTAAACATTTTCACAGCAATAAAATAAGTGAAATTATATAAGGCATGTCAAATTTTTCAATTTTCAATTTCCAAACATTAGGGGTGCTTAAAGGTTGTGATATGCCTTGGGGAGTATAAAGATGTTTTGGTTACATTAATATAATTTAGATGTGCTTGACAAGTAACTACATAAATATCATACATTTTTAACATTTTGTTTGTTTCATATAATTACTCTTTTCATTTCCCTTAGCTGTTACTAAACACATAAACTTAACCTTGAATATTAAGAAAGTTCAGTTGCATTACAGTATTGCTATTTTTGTGTAATGCTGTCTTACAGAAAATATGAGGCATGGAGTATATAAGTGTTGTCTGATTTAAATGTTTAGCATTTCTTCCAGAAATATCATCTTATGTTTATGATTCAGTCAGACATACATTCATCTCTGCAAAAAGAGGAAGAAGTTACTATTTCTAGAGGCTTCAACATAGCCTCTAACTGTTTGAGAATCATACTCTGTAGTTTAAAAATATTCTAGTTTGATCTGGGATAATTTCCTGCATTGTAAATCTTTGGTTTGTTTGTTTTGCTTTTAGGAGGAATACTTCGCTGTTCAGCAGTGAATCTCATCGATTTCAGCAAATATGGAAGAATTGCAAGATGTCCAGTTAACAGAAATTAAACCTCTCTTAAATAATAAGGTAAAGAAAGTTGTGTATGAGAATGAGAAAAACTCTTAGCAATTTTGTACTATATGCCAACTATGTGTAGCAGGAATATAATAGTTTTTTTTCCCGTGGGTGTAGAATTTAATTCACTGAGAAGGTCCATTGAAAAGACTTGAAAGTTCCTATATTTAATGTAGAAAGACAATTCTTCTCCCAAACCTTTCTTTCTTGCTCCCTTGAAACAAATTCTAGGTTTCAGATTTCATGAAACAAAATCTTCATCTTTGCTTTGCATACTGAAGTGCCATATATATTGATTTCAAATGTCTTTTGGCATTTTGAAGCAAATAGGTGTATTATGGTTAAGCTTTTGTTGATTGAAATCTACTTGAAAACATCAAAGGCGTAATAATGACTATAAAATATTTATAAATGTTCAGGCATATTTTTAGTGAAATTTTCAAAGGTGGAGAGAAAAACTCCAGTGGACAGCAGCCTGTAGAGCTTTATCGGCCACATAGTTCATCTTTATTATTTTACAAATATCTCAAAGCAGTGAACATATCCAACATACCTTCTTCCTCCTGTTTTCCCCACAACAAACAACCTTGTGAGGTGGGTTGGACTTAGAGAGAATGACTGCCTCAAAGTCATCCAGATGATTTTTTTATGCCCAGCGGGGCTCTTGAACTCGCAGTCTCTCGCATTCTAGGCCAGTGTTTTAACCACTATATAAAACTGTCTCTCATGACCTTTCAATTGGTAGCGTAAACAGAATATATGGTGCAATGATCTTGGAATATATTTATACAAAATATTGATTTCTGTGTTGCATTATGCAGAGTTTTAGATACATAGATAAAACAGTACTGTTTTATCTTTATGATGAAGTTTCTTTAGCTAAACAATTAAAATCAGTACACTTTCAAGGGGTATATCCATGTATATACATTTTATGTGTGTGAATAATGATTTTTTAAAAAAAATCTGGAGGGAAATGTAGTGTAACAGCCAAAAGGGAGCGGATGGTTTTGTGCACACAACTTAATCCCGCACATACGCAAATGGACTTTCACACACTCACTTGCCACTTGGGTGGTCCATTCTCAATGAGCCACGAACCAGTACTGGTCTGTGGACTGTGGTTTGGGGACCTCTGCCTTATTAGGTAAAATTCCAATGATAATTCTTGGAAACATTTTATATGCAAAGCAACCATCATTCAATAGTAGTCCCATTGTTGTAACGTATGCATAATTTTAACCTATATAATTTTTGATGTCTTTCAAAATACAATTGAAGATAAAAACTTGAGTTTATGGCCAAGAACTTTTATCTTAAAATTTGGAAGCATTTCCTTGAGAAGATTCATTTTGATGTTAGAAATCCTGGCATTTCCATCATGATATGGAATAGATTGATTTCTAGGCTAGAAGGCTGGCGGGGTGGGGATGGGGGAATTGTTACTATTGTGCACAGTATTATATTTTAGTTGTAACTGAGGTGTTGGAATAAGCTTTTCAAACAGGTGTAAAGCAAAGTTTATGGTTTGTTGATCAATGGCCATTCTTACATTGACAGAATTCAGCTCGAAACTTCCAGGACTTTGACTGTCAAGTAAGTACTCATACTGGAATGTTTCTGCTTTGTCAGCCTTTTCTATTTTTAAGATAAAATGCTTCCCATACTCATTTTTTGTTATCTACATGTTGGGAAAAAATGTGTCTGTCTGCCACTAAGCTACAAGAGTCTGGTTTGGAGATGATTGTTTCCCATCAACTTATGAACCAAAATGAGGGTTACTGTACGTTGCTACAGTTGTATAAAGTATTTCTCAGATGAAAATACACATTTCTGTTAAGGCTTTCCCCCCCACATCTCAGTATGGCCATATCACATTTTGGAGTCTTTACCTATCTAACTCTGAATCTTTGAAAGCAGCTTCCTCCTCAGATCACATTTGGAGTCTGATTTTATAAGGTTTAAAAAGCTTAAAAACTGCCTTTTATAAAGGCGGAAGAACCATTCTTTTTGATTGCTGATAAATTGGTATCTGTTAGCAGTATAGATTATGATAGTGCTATGATTTAGAAAGGAAGAAAGGACACTTATTTATGCAGCAGGTAGTCATCGACTTACAATTGGGACCAGAACTTCTGTTGCTGAGCAATATGGTTTTTAAGTGAGTTGTGCCCGATGTTATGACCATTTTGCAGTGGTCAAGTGACTCTCCATTTGACTTAATTTTTAGAAGCTCCCTAGGGAGGTTATATTTAACACCTTTATTAGTTTTGGAGGAAAGCAGATGCAACAAATAAATATTGTTGATTTAGATCTTAAAAAATTGTGTTTGGAGATATTTATGTTATGATTATTCCAAAGTATGTTTTTGGTTACTTTTTGAATAATTTTTTTATATTCTCTTTCTCTATTTTGTACAACTACTTAGCTCAAAAGGTAATGATGTGATAGTTTTTGACAAAGGTGTCTATTCTCTATTCTCTATACAGAATACGTAGATGTATTCCCCTTGACCGGGGAAATGAGGCGGAGTATAAATCTAAATAGGTAGGTAGGTAGATAAGTAGGTAGGTAGGTAGATAGGTAGATGTATTTCTTTGCACAATGTCATACGTTACTAAAGAGTGAATCTTCATAATGATATGGTAAACAAGGCACATTGAAATGCATATGGCTATACTGCATAAAAGTGTTCAGGTTTGATGACCTTATTAAGGAATATAAAATAGTTTAACAGTAGTTGGGAACAATCTCTTCTTCACTTTATTTTTTAATCCCAGTATTGCTTGTTTAGGCAAACTTATAGCTATTGAATTAATTATGGATCTTAATATTGATGAATTGAACTTCTTTCTGGAATCCTTTCCTTGCTAAAAAGATATTTCTTTTTCCCAAGGGAAATACATGGCCCCAGGCAAAAAAATAATGCAAAACCTCCTTCATAACAGTGCAATATCTGTTACACTTATATAGACTGATTACTTTATGAAATGTATTAACAATGTTCTAATTTATTTACAGAATTCTGTTGATACTAAAAGTTAATGTAATGACAACTCTAATTTTAGAAAGATGTACAAAGAAATATGTCTATATCCTAATTGCCAGAGACCTCAATTATTTTAAGTTTCAGAAGATTTACTAGCTGCTGTTTTGGAATCCAAGGGACTTGTCATGCTTCTTTTCTGCTAATACACCTAGTAGTTTTTTTGAAGCTGTAGAATAGAGATTGTCCTATAGGTCTTGTCAAGGTAAATGAGCATTAAGATGTTCTCCCCTTCTTCAATCAGAAAGAAAAATCTTTTTTGCAGTCAAAGACCAGTGCATAATAACACCCAGTGGTATAAAACAGGTTAGATATATACTGTATAAAAAAGAGAAAATCATAAAATTAACTGGGTTTATCACTTTGTTGGCTATGAGGGAAGTATGTCAAGGATCAGGAAGGGTACACAGGGTTGTGCAACTATTAGGTAAGGAAATATCTCTGAAATTATGATGCAATAGTCATGGGTTGTCTAGTAATCATCTAAAAATGCATGTAAAAAATGGAGCCTAAGCAAAGTTATTCTGTTGGTTGAACAACATTTTGTATTCACATGCTAGATATATGTTCAGACAAAAATCCTGATTCGACTCTACTCTTTGGCACATTTTGAGTTGTTGGAGTCATTGTGTACATAATTGGCTTACATTTCACAAAGCAATAATTCTAGATTTATACTTTCATCTATTTATATAGAATACCATAGAAACCAGCATTGCTTGCATAGACTGTTCTGTTCTACAAATAGTTTTGCTCTGTGTGAGTTTGAATAATTTAATTTACTGTGCTAGTTTATATTTGAACAACTAGCTTAGCATGATTTTTACTTTACAACATAGTTTTGTTTATTCAGAATCTAAGTAAAATCTGGAAAAGAGTAAAGCTACATGCTAGATGGAATCTTGCTTCTGTTTGTCAGGATTTTTCAAATCTTAACAGTACTATAGGTGAGAAGGACTTCTATGTGGTTGTGCCTTTGTTCAGTCACAAAGCATTTAGAAAGTTAGTGATCATATGCAGTTAGAAAGTGTCCATTGTATGGAAGTATTGTAGTTTAAAAATATTTCAAAAATATTCCAATATATTGGCCAATAAGGAATTACACAGAAGGATTTCTTGTGGTTGTAGCATATAGGCTGGATCTAAGTTGGACAAAACAGAGTTAATGAGATTGAGTAAAAACAATTTATTTGGCATAATCTATTTTTATAATATAGGCACAAACTCTTTGAGATGGCTCTTTATCTTCTGTTAGAGTTGTAGCATACTCTAAAGAGAATATCTAAGCATGCCCATTACAGAAATGGTACTCTCGTTCCCTTCTTTCCTTTTTTCCAGTTTAGTATTTAGAGTGAGCCTTACAACATTTGAAAGGATTTTGAATTTTAGTTAAACTATATGTTACTGCCCTGTTTCAGTTTTTCAGATGTTTAGTTACACTTGGATTCAAGCTGAAAACTTCACTGTATAGCTGTTTCCCCCCCACAAAAATATAACTCATATGAAAGTCCAAACTTAAAAACCTATGCATCTCATGTAAGATGTCTTAGTACTTTCCTCTTCTTAATCAATAAATGGATCCCATGAAAGAACTAAATCTATAGAAAAAAACCTGTGAATCCTGCTGGGTCTATATTTCACACTTGAATATATTAGAAAAGCACATATGCACAATTCTTTCCACATTTCTTTAATGGAAACTGAAAGAGTACAAAAGAGTACCTTTCCTGTTTTAATATCCTCTATATAAAATTCTTTTCTTTAAGCAGTTCTTGAAATTTAAAATTCACTATTTGATGAGAACTTTATAAAAAGATTTATAAAATTATTGTTTTGTTGTTTTTTTAATCAGGAGGCTTTTCCTGCAGATTAAACAGCATCCTTTTTATTCCCTGGCATTCTCAATTTTTGAGCTATTTACTGGGGACTATGTCATATTATCTTTGCAGAGATTATTCCTCTTTAATCTCAAAATTGACATTTTGTTCTGTAGGAGCATGATATAGAGACAGCTTACGGAGTTGTCCATGTCACTATGCGGGGCACTTCAAAAGGCAATCGACCCGTCATCCTAACGTATCATGATATTGGCCTCAACCGTGAGTCCTTTTTTTTCCACGGTATTTTCATATGTTGGCTCACTGACTATGTTGTATTCATATGTTCAGAATAGAAGTGTTTGATGCAGAACAGTTCTTTTAATTTACCATAACTAGAAAATAAACATGAACATTACCAGTCTTAACTTATATTTATCAAAGTAAAAATCAGGAACTGGAGTGGTGCTTTAATAGTCCTTTTGTGGGTTTGTTTCACAGATAAGTCCTGCTTCAATACTCTCTTCAATTTTGAAGACATGCAGGAAATCACACAACACTTTGCTGTATGCCATGTTGATGCACCTGGACAACAAGAGGGGGCTCCTCCTTTCCCTTCTGGGTAAATTTAGTAATATTCTTTTGATCCACAATGTTTAAAATTGAAATAGGGGAATAGCCAGATTTCCTGTATTGACTTAATGTATATAAAGAGATACAGTACTGATTTGGGAGATATAGAAATACAAATAAGAACGATGCTGTGGGTAAATGTATGTAGATATGTTACTGGTGGGACAAGTCTTTTGTGAGACCCTTAAGGCCCTGACATGAAAGCTTTTTTGATCACTACAAATCCATACTCTGGTTAACCATGTCCTAGAATCTATTATTATGGAATTGTCGAAATCTCCTTGCAAATAGGCATATATTTGATGAGCTAGCCTTGGAATGAAGTCCTTTTATATTGACTTGATCTTTTCCGATTTCAGATATCAGTATCCTAGTATTGATGAACTTGCTGAAATGCTTCCTGCTGTTCTTACGCACCTGAGGCAAGTATGCAGAATAACCCTGACTTTCCTTTATTAGCAGTCACAGATGCTAAATAGACTTGTTTGTCCAGAGGAAAAAGAACAGCTATTATTTATTTATTTATTTATTTATTTATTTATTTATTTATTTATTTATTTATTTTTTATACCCCGCCTCATTTCCCCAGTCAAGGGGAACTCTAGGCGGCTAGAGTTTTTTTTTTTTAAAAATAGATTTTTATTAAAGTTTAAAAAAAAAACATAAACAAAAAAAAGAAGAAAAGAAACAAAAATGAAAAAAAAAGAAAACAATAACAAATCAAGACAAATGTACAAATATACAAAAACTATACATACTCACAATATATTGCATACATCAATATACTATTTTCACCATATATATATGTGACTTTTTATACTATAGCTTTTCATTCTATTTCAATTCACTCTAGCAATATGTTAAAAACATAAAAATTATTTGTTATACTTCTTTCTGCGATTACAGCGTTGGGTATCTATCAAGACTTCCCTTAGTTTATCTATTATTAACAACATCAATGGATTAATATTTCTCAATCTTTCCCGTCTCCATTTAGGTCTTATTCCCATATTATTTCTTTTTCCTAACTCTATCTCAGTCTATTTCTTTCTTTTAACCAAATATACCATTTTTCCCATACTTCATAATAAACTGAGTCCCCTCTATCTTTTAAGATTTGTGTCAGACGATCCATTTCTGCACCCGCCATTATTTTTTTAATTATTTCTTCCTCCGTAGGGATCACTGACCGTTTCCAATTTTGGGCATACGCTATTCTAGCAGCTGTTATTATATGCATCAGTAGGTATTTCTCTTCTTTTTTCCATTCTTTCGGGATGATTCCTAATAGGAATATTTCCGGTTTGTTTTGTATCTCTTTTTTTAATATATTTTGAATTATATTCCTTATTTTTCTCCAAAAGGTTTTTGCTTCTGCGCACGA
>JANHGC010000097.1:117983-134192 GCA_027560395.1 Boaedon fuliginosus | reverse complement strand
AAACACACACACATATAAATACATATATAATGTATTTCTGATGGGAATATATTAAAATTAAATGCACTAACAATCGGGCAGTTTTGGAAGTAACTTAAAATCTGCTTCACTGGGATTTCAGAATATAATTCTAAAAAGACTATAGAATAGATTTAACTCAGGATTTCTGAACCCATAGCTAGTTTTGTAGCCTTTCTCTCAAGCAGATGCATTACTAAAAATACAAAAGGGAAATATCTAAACTGAAATATTTGTTCTTCTTGAGTTACATAAAACTATTGTTTCATTTAAATACTAGTTAAAGGAATGCTTTGATGTACTTTGTATTGTAAAAGTGTGCTCTGCTTATGGCCTGTAAATTACATATGTATTTATATAGGATATCTCTGTGTGCGTGTGCGTGTGCACACACACATGTGCACATATACACATTCATTCCATGCAATGCTATTAAATTTAATTCTTTGCTCCTGGTAGATGTGGGAAATTTTTACCATTAGAATTAGGAAGTTCCTAAATCATATAATTTTCTTGAATTCACAATAATTTTGTGTTTTCTGATTTTAGCTGGGAGAGAGAAAATCTATGATCTGTTAGACAGTGAGATTGCTGCTATTGGGAAGAGAAATGTAGCTGCATTTTTCATGAAACTATGGCAGATTATCTACTTTTTACTGTTGTGTATTGTTTATAAGGCCAAGATCTTCAGGAAATGTCAGATTCAATTCTGTTTCAGGTAGAAGAAGGGACTGGAAGATTTTTGCCGAAGGAAAAATTCAAACCAGTTAAATAAAGTATAATCAATTTTAATTGTTAAAGTGATTGTCTCTGTGTCCTTTTTTCTTTCCTTTTGATTTGTTTTTTAAAGAGTACACTAATAGACCATTGAATAATCTTGAATTCAATAATCAATTGAATTCCAAAAAGATCAAGTTAGTTTCCCTGAGCTTAAAAATAGCACAAAAATTTAGAAGCTTTCTTCCTTTTTCTGACAAACCAGTTGCCAATCAAATAGAAATGTTGGCTAGGAAGCAAAAAGGAGGGAAAACAAGGTGGCTGCCTGGGAGCTCAGCCACCACAGGTCTTGTGAAAAAGAGGCTGAATAAATAGAGCTAAAGCCTGGAAGTCAAATAAAGAAGCAAATTAAAAAAAAAGATGTGATGAGGAGAGGTAAAAGGAAAGGAGGCAGCAAATGAAAAAAACTGAGAGGAGAGAGGCATTTATTTCTTCTCTTCAGAAAAATGTTTTTCTTCCCTCAGATGGAACCCAGGTTTAGAAGCTGAGAAGACTGAAGGCCAGCCAAAAACAAACAGAAAATTAGAAATGTACATTTTATTCCTCCTAAGAAATAAACATTCTTTTTTTTTAAAGTAGAAAAGCACTCTAAATAAAAAAATAACAAAAGTTAATAAAACTTTCAAAAGAAATAATATATGCAATAACAGGATCTAAGAAATCAGTGACAGTCTTCTGGTATCTTTTTTTACCATGGGTGAATCAACTTCTAATTTTGTATTACAGTAATATCCAGTGTGCACATATTTTCCTGAGCCCCCCACCTACTCTCGCATTACCTTTCATTGTGCCATATGCAAATTAAAAGCCAAGATTGTTCCAAACATGACTTGTGAGTTCTCCTTTGCATAAACTCTAGTTATGATTAATTATGCTGTCAGACAGCTCCACTTGGCCTTAGTGGAATTTTTGTTTAATGGGGGTGGGGTTAAAGCTCTGGTGTTGGGGGTCTGAGGCACTGTAACTGTTCGTGGTTCTAAGTGCTTCATTTGGAATCCTATATGCTCTAAAAAGTGTGTTTGCAGCCTGTGTGTTCAAAGAATTTGGTTTGCTATGATTTGGTTAAAATTATGAAGCCATATTATTTTTGGAACAGGATTGCAGAGAAAACGACCTTGCTGAAAATAATTGGGCAAGAGACTATTACTCTCACAAACTTAACTGGCTTTAGCTGTTAGCAAAATGTACAAGGTATAAAAAACCAATCAAGCAAGAACAGAAAAGTGTTAATGTCACTGATCTCTGACTCCACCTTCCTTTCCAACCATTGTTGCTCTGGTTTTGTCAGAAGGTTGGTGATGTGGTTTGTATTTGTGCACACAGAAATGTACAGGGTTATAGTTCAGCTAGAGGGAATGATAATTTAGGCTACTGAGATAGATAAAACTTTGTAAGTGACCAGCAGGGACTAAATAACCCCAAAGCCTCCAGTGACATTTTAACGTTAGTCTGCCAGTTGGAAGATGGCATGATGATGACATATTTAAACTTAAGTATGCTTCACTTGTAATGAGTTCAAGTCCACTTTAAGAATAAATTAAGTATTAAGATACAGCATGTATTGCCTTCAGGGGAACTTCCATTTTCCTCCTGTGTAAGAACTTGTTACTAATACGCATTAATCCAAATAATAATTGAAATTATTGAGAGTAAACAGTGAATTTGCCAAATAGTTGCCATCGTAGATGAGCTTCAAATCATCCATTTACCACAGATTTTACCCCTGTAAAACTCTTTCTCTTCCACATTTTATGTTCTGAGGGGAAGATTTGCAAAACAACACCGACCAAGAAGTTGTTTTTATAACTGGGTGGCTATGTGATCCTAACAGCCTTCTTAGAAATAAAGATTGTTTTGGAGATTTACTTGGCAATGCTCACTTTATCATTTTAATTCCTCAGAAGAATTTTAAAAAAGACTGACTATAGCATAGAGTGCACTTTCTACCCGTGGCACTGTTTTGAGAATGCTGAACACTTATTACCGCAATGTGTTTGGGATATAATTTATCACACAGTGGTTTGTGGAGAAAAATGAAACACATCAACCACCTTTCCATTACGTCAAAGGAAACTGAGCTGTTTGTGAGTTCTTAGAATTTAACACTTCTTAATAACATGCGCTCAAACTATAAACTATACCAATATGCTGTTTATCATGCTTGGGTGCACTTGGCATAAAGAAGGATCAAGATAACTATTGCTTTGATATTAATTTGTTCTTGTATACTGCATGACAACAGTTGTCTGAAAGACTGCAGCAAAAGATTCAAACCAATAGAAAAATGGTTTGCAGGCAATTCAATGACATTTGTATTCTGAGAAACTTCCACTGAAGAGAAAGGGGATTCCTCTGGAGCACCCATATGAATTGTGTTCTGGGTAGAATTGTGGGTTGTCACCAATTTCCAGAGCTCCTACACTGAAAGCATCACCTATCAAGACCTGGCTATGGTATAATGACAGGTGAGTACAACTATTTTGAGTTAAACAAAAATATGAGATGATGTACTCTTAACTAAAATACTTTTAAAATGGATAAAGTTAAAAACTGCATAATCATATAAAAACTCGTGGACTGGTTTAATTATAGCAGCTTGTGTAGCAAAATGTAAAGATGATTGCTAGGAGTAGGTGCAATGGAAGCCAGAAAGGTAGGATAAAGAAGAAACGCATGAAACTGTACTTTTGTTCAGGAAAGAGCCACCTAGTTTTAACAAACTCCAATAGGAAAAGATACTTTCAGCACTGGAGATGTTTCTGAACTTATTCATAGGATTATGTTAGCAGCAGATGAATTAAAATAATTTTTTTTACTATCGTAACGTGAACATTTCAGTATCAGTTATTAAGTTCATGCCTTCCAGGTTACAGGGCGAGAAGAGTTTTAAAAAAACACATTCTTAGGGGGGGAAAAGGCTTTGAGATGGAAGCCATCTTAATTATGATGCCCTAAATTCAGAACAACTTTTTAATTACATTACTGATGTAAGATAGATACTGTATTCCTGAGCAATATTAATCAATCCATGCTGGAGAATTGGCTATGAGAATTGGCCATCTTACTCTCCCTTCCCCTGCCTTCAGAGGTTATTTCTTGTTTGTGGTATGATTTAATACTTTCTCTTTCAACACTAATAAAACATCTACCTTAGAAGAAACTAGAAAATGGCAGCTGATTAATTGTAATGGCATTTGGTTTCTTCTGTATTTTCCTAACAGTTTTCAAGAGCAACAATGAATTTTTTGTTTCTTTTCTGCCTTTTGTTGATAGGTCTTTCTGAGTGGTATTCTAGAAGATTGCTGTTAGCAACAAATTGTGATGGGAAGCTTGCCCACTAAGAAGAAACAGATTGCTAACCAGACAAGCCCACAACTGGACACAAGGCACAGCCAGAGCTATAGCATAAACCTGCCAGGTAGGGGTCATGCTGTGCTACCATCAGTCTGAGTCTTAAAACAGTAATATACACACAAAAACAACAGCCAGTTCTAGTATCATTCTTGGAGTATTAAATGATAAAAATAAGTAGCAAAAATATTAATTACTGTAGTTATAGCCATTAGAATGAGTATTCATCATCAGTTGTGGTAAAATAGATAAAACAGGTGGTTAGTTTTAAAATGTTTTAACTAACAGGTAAGCAGCTGAAAATGAAATGTTGAAGTAAACAAGATGAAGTGCCCTAGGAAGGGAATTCCACCCATAGCTCCTGGCTATAGAGAGCAATGTCTGGCATTCTCACTTGAGTGCTTCAGCCTGCTGGGAGGGCAGTAAGGGAAAAATCTTTCTTAACCTGAGTATGTTTGTATAAAAAATATGGCTTTGTAGAATCCTGGATTCGAATTATGTAGTGCTATAATGAAATGTTCTGTGTTGACCACAAATGAATGGGAAATAATTTGGTGTTGTAATAAAGTTGTTCAATTTTGTTGAGAACTAGTTTCTATCAACACATCAGTTTCTACATTCTAATCTAGAGGAAGCTGTGAGATAATCTTAAAATGAGACATACAGTATGGAAAGCACTTTACAAGAATACGTCAAATATTGAGAGGTTAAAATCACAGATTAACCCGGTTGGTGTTTATTTGTTCTTATAATCTGCAGTTGCCAATATCCCCATAATTGTTGCAGTCAGTGATTTTCCTTCTAGAGACACAGAGCCAGTACTAAGGATGGGGGAACAGCTGAGTTTGCTATCTGAGTGAGTATTAACAGGCAAGGGACAAAACACATGAGGTGCATCAAGCAGTTCAGTTAATATTATGGTAGTCATCAAGAGAGATGCATCCTGGATAGGTTAGGGAGATCCCCACTGCAGGAAAATCCAATTTTGAAAACGTCCATGGTCAGACCTTATTTTATTTTTCATATCTACTTTGTATTACGGTAGCTGTCCAAATTAGTTTATTAGTTGCTAATTCTCAATTTTTCCTCTTTATTTATTTATTTATTTATTTGATTTATATCCCGCCTCTCTTCACCCAAAAGGGGAACTTTACATTTTACAATATTGTATTTATGTTTAATGTTACTGATATTTAAATTTTAAAATACCATACACAAAATATGTAAATAGCTAATAAAAAATAAACTAGGAGTCCTCATGGAGCTGGCTTAAATTATTTGAGGTCTCCTCTGAGAAGTTAGAAGGGCAAATTCAGCCTTTCTCAACTTGATCTTCATTTGCATTAATACGATAATTCCGAAAATTTCCAGTTGCCATGTAGCTTGGTCAGCCTGGAGATTGTAAACCTAACACATTTAGAAGGTTAAATTAACCTCCATCCTTCATGCTTAAAGTCTGGATTCTTGGAGTGTTAATGTAGTCCCAAGAAAGGGATAATTGCACTGGCTCCCAATAACCTTCCGGGTGCAATTCAAGATGTTAGTGATAACCTTTAAATCTCTCCATGGCTTAGGGCCGGTATACCTCAGAGACTGACTTCTCCTACCTTATGCCATCCCAGCGCTCCATGAGATTGCATAGGTTTGGCCTCCTCCAGGTCCCGTCAGCTAAGCAGTACTGGCTGGCAGGCCCGTGGGCAAAAGCCTTCTCGGTTGCTGCCCCAGCCCTTTGGAATGAGCTCTCCGGGGGGGGGGGGTGTCGGGTCTGGACCATCCCTAACTTGTTAGCCTTCCGCTGGGCTGTTAAGACCTGGTTCTGCCAGCAGGCTTGAGGCTAACTGTTTTTCCCCTGTATGAAAGGCAGTATATACAGTATGTATTGTTGTTTGGGTGATGTTGTTTTAACTTTAATATTGTTGTATTTTTAAACTTACTGAAATTTTTAACTGTATATTTTAGTTTTTGTTAGCCGCCTTGTGTTCCCCGTCAGGGGAAGAAAGGCAGATATAAATCTAACAAAATAACAATAAAATAAATAATAATTTTGGAACATTTTTCTGTTGACAAAGCCTGCTCTTTGACCATAATTTTAGAAGGGAAAAAAAGGGAACTTCTTCAAGAAGTACTGCACAATTTTACTTGAGATCACTTTAAGTTACATTTCTTCTCCTGCAGAGAGGGTGAATGGTGTCAAGTCAAGTCAGTAGCAACTGGCAAAGAATTCTGTCTACCTAGCAGCAATGTAGCTAAAATTTCACACAGGTAAGCATTGTGGTTTTTCTCTATCTGAAGTAACACCACAGAATATTGGTGTGGGTTACTGTGTTCCAAGAGATCCTCAACCTACAACAAAAGTAGTTTCCTCAACTTACACATATTTTTCATAGGTAACTGACTCCTGCAGTGTTTTTGTCTTCAGGTGGCTCTATGATGGCATTGATCGAGCCAAAGCTGAGGAGTTGTTGCTGTTGCCTGCAAACCAGGAAGGTTCTTTCATCATAAGAAAGAGACAAGCGAAGAAAGGTATGGATTCTAGGAATTTCCCAGTTCTATTAATGTGACGAAATATAAGGTACACCAAATGTGTGAGCTTCGCATGGCCGACCATGGATTAAATGTGATAACATCTAATTAAGCTTTGAAATTAATAGTGAAGTTTTCTTTTTCAACTAAGACATAATGCAAGTTTTAAGGATACCATTACAACTCTAAACATCAGAGAAAAAAATCTCATTTCTTTCAAGAGAATTTAATGAAACATACATTTCATTAATCTGTTAGCAGTAGGATTGGGTGGACTTGTTTTCTGTCTAAATATGTTACAGATTGTTTTGTTCTGATAAACAGGTTGCTACTCTTTATCAGTCAGATGCACAAATCATGAATCCTGGAATTATGTAAAACACTACCACATTAACTGTTTGGAGAACAGCTGGCTTTATATCTCCCCCAGCCTTACCTTCCCAAGCTTGCATGAACTGGTGGACTATTATTCTGGTAATTATTTTTTTAAAGTAATTATAAAGAAAATTATACATTTTTTTCAGTTTCTGGCCGTGGCAATCTCTCTCTGTATATGTGTGTGTTAGAAAAAGAGACAGAATTGCTTTACATCATGTTAGGCCACCAGACAAAAACAGAGGTAAATTTTGGAGATAAGGTAGAAACGGCCAAAGATCTATGTTACAAAGATTCCACATTCCTGGCTTTTTCTCAGTGAAAAATAACTTATTTTGTACCACCATACTCTTGATTCTGGGAGTACCATTTTCTATAGTTCTAATTGCCATTTATTTTATTGTAAGTTAAAATATGGAGTCTGGATAAAAAATGTTGACCACTTGGGAAAATCAATATAACAACTTTTCAGAAACCTGTTGGAGGGAATTTTGAAGTTTATGGAGGCCTTTTTCAGCTCATGTGATCTCTTAATAATTTGACCTTTGCTTGTCAATACAGATTATTCAGTTCTACCATTGTTGTCCGTTATGTGTGCCCAGCCTTAGTCTCAGAATGTATTAAAGGCTGTTTCTTGGCTATATTGTTAATTGGTTAACTTTCTTGGCTGCTGTATGTATTTCGTTTTGGGATGTTTTTGTTTTATGGTTTTAGAATTTTAAGCCGCCCAGTCATTTGGCTGAGATGGCCAGCTATAGAAATTTAATAAACAAGATTTGTAAGAATGTGGTGAAAAGTCTAGGTCTGTTATATGATCATGCAGTAAGAATTATTTTTAAAGTGGGTATTTTCACCAAGAAAATAAAGTGCATTTTTACCCAAACGCTGAAAAAGCCACATCTGTTGCAGCTGGATTTTTTTCACTGCAACAGTAGGTTGAGGAAACCCTATATGAAAATCTGTTTATTCTCTTTAATAGAAAGTAGCGATGGCTTATGTTGCTGTTTGAAGACACCGTGCTTCATCCAAGGAGCTAGTTCCAGCTTGTTTCATAATCTTCCCAAACCTGTGGAAGTAAAAAAATCTGCTCTCAACTGGCAACAGATCAAGAGGTTATTTTATTTTTTATATTCAACCTATTCTCAACCTTTATCAAGAACTCAATATGGCTGGCTGGATTGTTCAAATTTTGGTGATTTGTTTTGCAAAATCATGTTTGCACAATTTAAGTCTCCCCAGCCCATGGGAGTAAACATATCTTAATAGTTTTATGAAAAACTGATAGGTATTGCATAGGCAAATAAACTGAAACTCAAAATTGCTAGTTCTGGACCAGTTACAGCTTCCAATAGTCTTCATGTTTCATGTTGTGTGCATTGCAATAATCCAGACAAGTACCAAGGCATAAGTGATTGATTACAGGTAGTCCTTGGGAAACAACACACCATTTAGCAAGACCATTCAGTGGTAGTGCCACTAAAGCCATTCACCCTTATGATAGACCATGGGAATACTGTGGTGCCCCCAGCAGGACCTGGAGTCCTCAGGACTGCTTCTCATGCTTCCTGGAAGCAGCTGCCATTTTCAGGGCCCCAATTCCTTGGTGAGATGGTAGCCGTTTTCAGAACTTTCTGGGCCAATCATCTATCTGCTGGTCGGCTGGCCATCAGGAGGCTGCAAAACTCTTCTACCTCTCTAGATTTTGAGAAATTGGTCCTTGCAGAAAAGGCAGCTTCAGGACAAGCTTTCTAAAAGTTTTCCCTTGCTTAACCGCCCCACCCCCAATTCTTCAATTAAAAAAACAAAACACTTGAGACAGGCTTAATACCCCTCCCCCATTAAGATTATAGAAATGTTGATGGGGGTCAGACAAATATGTGAAATTTGGATTCACACTGGAATTTCCCTGCCCAATACACGGTTAAAGTGGTGCTATCAGAAAGAAATGTTTTCCCCTCTATAGTGAGCTGGAACTGTAGTTTGGGTGTCCTGCAGCAATAAATATACAGTATACAATTGGCCTAACTACTGTATCTATTCTGAAGAAATTGCATTCAACAGGATGTGAAGTTTTAAAGATGGGATCAAGTTACTTCACCATGGCTGATCTTATCACTTCTCAGTTGAAAAATATAAATCTGAAACACAGCTTAAAAAAAAAGTATATTGTCTCAGTGAAAGTGAACAGTTTTAACATTTCACACTGCCAAAAGAAAGTAAAGACAGAACATCCCCGACATCTCTCCAAACTATTTCAAATGCCTTGATTCTGGTGGGATAGCATGATTTAATGATACAAAATAATTCGTTACTGATAAAAATATATAAACGAGCTATCTTTTTAGCCTTTAAGAGACGTGTGGTGCAGTGGTTAGAATGCAATACTGCAGGCTAACTCACTGCTCATTCCAGGATTTCGATTCTGGCTCAAGATTGACTCAGATTTCCATCCTTCTGAGGTTGATAAAATGACCCAGATTGTTGGGGACAATATGCTGACTGTAAACTTAAGAGAGGGCTGTAAAGCACTATGAAGCAGTATATAAATCTACGTGCTATTGCCATCTAATATACTGAATCTTTCATTTAGACCTTGATTTAACTCAGCAGATGCATCATTTTATGTTCAATTATTCCCAGGAGTTGTGGCACTGGCAAATTAAGAAACTATGATTGACTCAATCTCTCAAGGAGTTTCTGCAGCTGAAGGTGACTTGAGGTCTCCTGGGTTCTAATTCAACAATTTAACCAGTACTCTTCACCAGGGCTCCTCAACCCCTGGTCCGCGGATCAGCATTGATCTGCAGCACGCCAGGAACCGGTCTGCACAAACAAGCTAAGCCCCATCCGCAGGATGCAGACAGCACCTGAAACCATGCCCCCTCCCGTCCGTGGAAAGATCTGTCCCCATGGAACCAGTCCCCAAAAGGTTGGGGGCCACTGCTCTACACTGGTTCTGTTATCATTTTAAAAACAATCCATGAGACTAGTTATTTCTTTGCAACTTCAGCAAAAGCAAACTTTCCAGTGTACTGAAGCAGAATATGCTGATAGTTGTTTGCATGTTCTTATGAGCACCATGCTTTACTTGAAACAAAATAAAAATCATTATTATGCTTTTAATACTGCTGCTCAGAAATGTTTTCTTCTCTCTAGCTCAGACTTGTTGTCAGAAGAACCGCTAACAGAAGACTCCCCCATCAGTCTTGGCTTGCGAGAAGCAGTTACTACTTACCTGTTTATGACCAATGACCTGTCATTACTGGGCACACCAAACAGGAAAAGAAGGCAAACCAAAGATACATAAAGCAAATATTGGAAGTATTTCTGGAATATGAAGCTTGAACACAAGATCTGTTGAATTTGTGGTATTTTTATCAAGTTGATTCAAAGTGGTTATCCTTAAATCAGTGTTATCATAGTTATACTTTTCATCTTTTTCAAGAGGTTTGGCTCATTGAAATATTTTTTGTGTATATGTGTGTGTGTGTGTGTGTGTGTGTGTGTGTGTGTAAGTATATTTATGTATTTTCCCTACAGGTTTTGCACTTGGTAAATCATAATTGATTAATAATGCAAAAACTGAAGTATTCACAATAAACCAGGGAAATGAGGCAGGGTATAAATCTAAATAAGCAAACAAACAAAAAAACAAACAAACCAAATAATTGTTTCGCCAGGCTGTAATGGAGCATTGGAACATTAATGTCACATTTCAAGAAACAAAGGAAAGCAAGGAAAATGCTTTCTCTGATCTGAGAGGAAGAAAGGTAGGAATGGAGCTACCAAAAGTAGAATGGAAATGCAAATGTTCTATATATAGTATCACAAATGGCATATAAAAAGCACACAAAAACATATGGCAGCTTTGTTTGCTTAATAAAGCCATAATACATTGGTTTTATGTTAAAACAACTAAAGAAAGCACACCTGTTCACTACCTTGTGTTATTTGTAAAAATAATAAAATAAAAATAATAAAGTAGGGATACAAATAAAAATTTAAAAATAAATTATAGTAGTCATTGAGATATCTGAGCTTAGTTCTTTGCTTGCAAATGTTTCATAACCTGATTAGCACTGACCTCATTTAGTTGGGTAATGAAATGTCTACAAACAAACAGCTAAGTTCAGAGAGCCCCAAGAAGTCCATATTTCAATCCCGAGTTACATATATTATCTTATATTATAAGTACATTATAGCCTGAACAATCAGGAAACCAGTTCAAAGCCCACAAAAATAGAGTAATTACTCTTAGTATTGAACTTGTCTGGCTCCCAGTTTCATACACAGCACATTTCAGGAATATGGAACCGCTGATCTTCCAGATGTTGTTAAATGATAATTCAGTGTCCCTAAGCACTGGCCATGCTAATTAGAATTTCTACCAGTTACAATATGTAACACTTCAAAAGTTACATAGGTCTAAGCAATGCTCTATAGATTATCTTCAACATTAAAGCTTATAGCTAGAAATATAAGTTATTCAAGACTTAACAAAAAGCACTCACTTGTTTACTGCTAAACGATTGAGAAATATTTTTTTCAGGGACATCTTGTTATCTAGAAAACTCCCCATAATGTTATTGTGAGACAACTGCATGTCTTTTAACAATCACAAACTTTATTCCAATTTATTACAGCAAAATAATTTTTATCTGCTGTACAGCTGCTATACTTATAACCAAATAATTGGAGACAAATTATTCCCTGAAATTAGTCTTGGCATAAAGTCTCTGTCAGAATGCAAAAAAGTAGACTGTTTTTGAATGAGATAAGATGGTCAAAAATGTTACTTCTATGACAAACACTAGATAACTGAAACCTACATAATTCTGCAGTATATAAACATTACAGATTTTTATTCATAATTACCAATTTGTACACTAAACAGGTCTTCAACTCACAAATGTGCTTTAATTTAAACTTTGGTGGTGTCAAAAACAACTCCAATATCAAGGTAGGAAAAATCCAACATTCAGAACACCCAATGCAAAAATACCCTATTCTGTCCACCTCAAAGTAATTTTTTGTCCCAGATGTTGTCTAACAAAAAGGAAGTATGAGGGAAATATGATCTGCAGGCAAATGATATCCTTAAACATATAAAATAGTTACGATACACCAATGTTCGAAAAGCTACTATATAATGTAGCTTCAATGTAAGCAGCATTTCTTCACTTTGATCTCACAAATAATGCTAGTAAGGAAACTAAAAATAAAGTACAAAAAGGGGTTTCAAAAACATTGTTTAACATAATGTCCCATTGTCTTTGGGAACAGTACCTCATGCATAGACCTCGAGACTCTTTGTTATACACAAATATAAAATTAACTGATTCCCAAAACCACACTTTACAAGTATCTACAATGAAAACATTTATAATATTGAAAAGGATTATGTTTCAAACTATAACCGGAATGGCAATTATTAACAGTAGGGAAGAAAACAATACCATGACCATCACTGGCCATGGCTAGATCTGAATCTGTAATACACCCTTCCTTGTGTAGACACTTTTATACCCTGCATTCAGGATATGTCATCAGTACATGGGAGGCACAGCACGGCCAGATTTAGAAATTCAAGAATGCACAGAAGCTCAACATAAATGGGTGTCCCAGTACCATGAGAATCATGCTACAATGTCATGATAAATATGAAAAATGATAATTTACTAGAAAAGAAGTGCAACCAAGTTGGGACCTTCTACTACATCTATTTAAAATAGTAGATTAGTTTCAGATCATATATGCAAACCTCTTGTAACAGTTTACTATAAAATTAGACATTCATACTTGCTACGCTTGAAAATAATATCTTCTATTGATTAAATACTGTAGTTATGCATAAACTATTAGGATAAAGTATGAATCTTTCTGACACATTAAGTCACTTAAATAAACTGGGCAGAATGTTATCTACAGCCTTGGATCACTAATTATTTTTGGCTCTTAAAACTTTGTTCTCCAGTGGCACAATTTTGTCAGTGTATATATGCAAAGAACATTAATGGTTATTTCAACTTGATACAAGGAATGAAAAAATCCTTTGCCAACCTGCTCCTACATTTTGAAGACAAGAATAAATCCTTTTCCATAATGTTAAAAAATGCCTAGCAAAGGCCAACTGAATAAAAGATAAGGGCAATCTCTTTACTTTTATGAAGAGTAACCCATGCCCCTAAATAATTCCCTGAAGTCAGTTCTGCATCACATGCAACAAGCATGCTATTCCATTAAAATAGAGAGTGCTCATCATATGACAGGCTCCAGCCATCCAGCAAAAATTTTGTATCATGTTGAACAGCAAAGTGCTATTTGTTGTACTTTGCCCAAGTCTGTGAGAAGTTGTTTTATACAATGCTTCAGTTGAGGAAGTCTTGCTAACGGTTCTGGTGGCTCCAGCTCTCCAGTATAATCCAACCAACTCTCTAAAACTGTAAGAGAAGAGAAGGTATACAACAATCACAAAGGTCTAAGTTACTGATGGCTAAATTTAAGCAGATTTGTATTAGCTATAAAGAGTTACAGTAGGATAGTGTAATCTTGCCTCTAAAGGGACCAACTTTTCAGATACTTTTAAATAAAATATATTAACTATCAAGCAATTTAAAATAGCATCTGAAACATAGACATAGAGTAGTGAACTGTTATAATGTGTGCCTAGATCAAAACTAATGTTCGGAATGTTTTAATCTGAGCACCGAACAAATGCGGAGGGATTGGTCTATGCACAGTGCTGGGATAGAAGAGGGAGCAAAGGCACATGGTGGCTGAGTGGAGGGTGTTGACAGAACAAGGAAAGTCACTGGGAAAACTAGTGGGGTAAGCAAACTATTTTGTTATGCTGTGTGAACTAATGATAGGTAAGATGAAGCGACATTTGCCATTCTTGCCATTTACCCCATCTGAATTTTGCTTAAAACCTGGAATTAGAAGTTTGGCAGAACATTGAGAACACTGTTTGCTCCAGATTTAAAATGTTTTTCCTTACCTCAGTTCCTACCAATCTAGCTGTTTGAAACCAAGTGAATGCAAGTAGATAAAGAGGTACCACTTTGGTGGAAAGGTAACAATATTCAGTGTGCCTTCAGCATATAGTCATGCTGGCCACATGACAACATCTTTGGGCAACAATGGTTCTTTGGCTGTGAATCGGAGATGAGCACCACCTCCTAAAGTCAGAGACAATTGGCAGGGGAAACCTTCACCTTTTAACATGGGCAACGCAAATGCTCTTTATTTCTTTTACCAAAAGCCTGAAAGTTCGGGATGAACCATTCACTAGGGAAATTTGCAATTGATACCAATATATTTATAATGGTGAAACTGAAGGAGACTGAGGAGGTGCAAAGGGAATTCAAGTCACTTGATGGTATTTGAACTGACATCCAGAAAACACGTATTGGAGTTATGATGAAATAGCTCAATGAAAATATATAAAACCAGCTCATAAAATATATAAAATAAAGTATAGAAAAGGATGATCAAAATGACATTAAGGGCATTTTCTAGTTTTGTTTTTTAATTCAGAGGAAAAAGAATTAAAACATAAAAAAATATAATGCTGCTAATGCACAAAATACAGATAAAAAGAATGAAATGGAAAGCGATTAACAATAGATTCTGGGCAATATACAGACAACACCACTGTCTATGGAATTCATTGCCATATAATGTACCAATGGTCATCAGGTAGGTTTTGAAATCGCCAATATAGTTGATTCTGTATCTTATTAAAAAATACAGAATCAACAATATTGGCGATTTCAAAACCTACCTAATTCAAAATGTTCTAGTATCCCTAAATACTTCATGCTAGAAAGCAAGAATTTCCTCCCTTAAAACTTTGTATCTTCATTTTCTTGCTAGGTAAATGAAGGCATATAGTTGAAAGTAGATGTGGTTTAGCATTATTTATTAACTTTGTTGTTTTTCATTTCAATATTTAGTGGCACACAGATCTCAAGCTATACTTGGAAACTACATCAATTTACTCTATTTAGAATGTTTTCAGATACATCAAGCCTCTGTTTAGTAAAAGTACAATCAATCAATCAATCAAGAAACAACTTGAGAAAACAACTGAGAAATCACAGGAAAAGTACTGCAGGCAAAGCATATGAAATCAAAAGATTGTTGCTTTACTCCATGTAATTTTCAAGTGATGCTATATTAAAATGGCTGGAGAATATACACATATATAAACATCCATGAAAAACTATAAAATCCAAGTCAGTTCACTGCCACATATTTTTGGTGTGTATGTGAGACACTGTAGTGTTTTAAGATAGCAATCTTCAAATCAGGGAACTGAGACTGTTTGACTTAAGAATGAAGCTATCTGGGTGGCTTTGGGCCAATTATTTTATTTCTGACTTAGGAAAAGGGCATTGGCAAACCACTTCTAAAAATTTTGTTAAGAAAACAGCATGGACAACATGCATTCTTGACTCAAAGGCATGCATATGCACACAGACACAAATTCACCCAAGTGATGTTATGATGATAAAGCACATAAGCCTCAGTTACAGATAGTCCTCTATCACCACAATTGAACCCAACATTTCTGTTGCTAAATGAGGCAGTTGTTAATTTTGCCCCATTTTACAGCCTTTCATGCCAGTTAAGTGAATCAGTGCAATTGTTAAGTGAATCTGACTTCCTCACTGACTTTTCTAGTCAGAAGGCTGCAAAGGGCGATGGTATTACCCCAGGACCCTGCAGCCGTCATAAATATGAGTCAGTTGCCAAACGTCTGAATTTTGATCACATGATCATGGGAATGCTGCGACGATGGTACCTGTGAAAAATGGTCATGTCACTTTTTTCAGTGCTGTTGTAACTTTGAACAGTCATTAAGTGAAAGGTTGTAAGTTGAGGACTATCTGTAATGATTTCAGCAGTTCTACAATCTGTGAATAGTTCCTATTAAACTTAAGACTTACATTTTCTTTGAAGCACTACAAATTCAATTTACACTATCATAATAAAACAGAGCTGTATTTCAGAGAAGTTTAGTTGCTATTAAATATAAGCAACTTTTTTTCTTCAGTACCTACCGTGTTTCCCCGAAAATAAGACAGTCTTATATTTTTTTTGCCACCCAAAAAGGCACCCAGTCTTATTTTCGGGGGATGTCATCCACTGACTAACCTATGA
>JANHGC010000097.1:84180-97747 GCA_027560395.1 Boaedon fuliginosus | reverse complement strand
CGCCTCGAGTTCCCCTTCTGGGGTGAAGAGAGGCGGGGTATAAATACAATAAATAAATAAATAAAATAAATAAATAATTACACAAACTGTGGCATGACCACAGAACCGGAGCAGCTTAAACAGTAAGTGCAGTTACCCTGCAATTCAAGAATCGGCCTCATTATTTCCTGATATTATATGCTTTGTATATTTTCAATTAAATATATTGCCAAATTCCTTGAGGAAGTGTTGCACACAAACATTTAAATAGACAGCACAAAATGCTACATAATGGAATACCTGATCATCCAGATTCTGAACTACAACTCCAAGCAACCCCAGCCAGCACGACCAATGCTGAAAAATGCTAGGAGTTGTACAGTTCAACAATATCTGGAGGGCCACCCTTTCTTTTTCTTGACACAGAGGATAAGCTGTCAGTGGCTACTAGTTATTTACAAAGAAGATACCAGTTGCTAGAGAATATAAGCACAAGAACCTTGCTTGTAGACTTCTTAAAGTATCTGGAGGAACAGAAATCTCAACCAAGAACCCACACAACATCTGATAGTGTGCAGTAAAACAGTCTGGTATTTTTCTCATTCAATATGATGGAAAAAAAAGCTTAGCGTTTGACATTTCTTTTAAAGGAAAATTCTTATATTGTAGGTGGTGTCTTCTTTTCTGCTTCTTTTGACTCATGAAGAGGCTGGGGAATAGGTGTGAATGTCTTACCTTTGAATGAGTAGTTACCCAGAGGACTGTAGCCTCCTGGGCTTTCTATTCTTCAGTTTCTTCAGACTAGGAAGTGTAAGCAGATAAGAAGGCTTCAAAATAATGAAAGGATGTATAATACAAAAACAAGCAACAACAAAATCACTCTTCAACACATCCAGCAACAAAGTGTAAATATATCACCAAAAGAAATTTGAAAGAAAATCTCAAGCACTCAAAAGGTAGCATAGAAAAATAAGCCTTTTTTCCTCCCTCCCTTCTCTGAATAGACTTCAGAGAAATTGAAAAGGTTAGGGTTAGCTCTTGAGTGTATTATATCAGTTTAGAAACCCACCTCAAACTGCCTTTTCAAAGTGAATTAAATCAATATCTGGGCCTTTAGTGAAGCACTCAGACACCATTCAGTAATTCTGCAGTCAGTTTGGACTGCTCCCAAACATGAATTAAAAATGGTCCCAATAATAGTTGTAATAATTGGCCCAGAATCCATAGGACTGGTAGATTTAATCTGTCTTGCAACCTCTTTCTATAAAGGCATCATTTATACACTTGGAAACCTATGAGCTGACCTATGGAAGGGACTCAGAGTGGCTTTTTAGAATAACAGAAATACATGAATGCACATTAGACCCATTTTGGTGAGCGACTTTGCTTCTCTGTTAGCTTGTCTAAATATGCTAAATATGTTTATGTTTAACGCAAAACTGCTTTCCAGCTAAGTAAGAGAAATTAGACAAGAGTGAACCTATTCATTCTTCATGGCTGAATGCAAGGATTCCTGAGCTACATAAATGTTCCCAGAGGAACACATTTCATTTTCCTGATCACAGCAGAATTAAATCATCCCAAATAATGCTTGACACAAGGAACAGATATATTTGTGTTGCCCAACAGTGACATCTAGTGATTGTTCCAATAAATGTACAATTTATTTTTCCAAAATTCATACATTAATTTTTACAAAGTTATACATAATACTATAATCAACAAAATTACTGAATGTAAGACTAGCTATATTTAGCAATCCAAGATCTATTTCTGCGCTGTGCAATGTTGAATGTCTAAAATACATTTTTCATTAAATTATAATCTGCACATTCCTAATAAAAACAAGTCCTTGAAAGCTAATAACATGAATAAAAAACACGACAATGACTATGAACCTCAAAACATAATATAAAATCAATATAACAATTACAGAACAATACAACACTAATAACCTCCATTCTGAAAATATATACATGACATTTATACATGACATACATGACATGTAAGAAAATGTTCTGTAATACTTAAAGTAAGAATTTAATCAAAAGCTTTTGAACGCTTTCTAAAGCAAACCAATTAATCATATTATGAATTTTGAGGAAAAGAGAGAGTTATTGAGACCCAGTGAATTCTAGACAGATCTCTGAATTTGCACTTACTATCAACCTTTTGAAAATGACTGAAAGTCTTGAATCATAATTATGTGGGAAGTTGTTCCTTCAGGTGGGCAAAGCCCAAGGTATTTAGGAATTTATATATCCTGACAAGAACCTTGAGTTTAATCTAAAATAATCTCCTTTCAATCTAGGGCTGAACTATCCTATAAAAGCTTTCCATTTACAGTACGTTTTGCTTTTATATTAGTTCATCTAAATGCAATTATTCAGCTATATTCCATTCATAAGCTTTTTTCCTGCATCCTTAGGTATCTGTCTTCCAAGTCCAATTTTATTTTTCATGAGTTCTCAAAACCAGCCCAGTCTATTCTATAATACTATGAATAAAATATGCATGCATGTTCAATAAATGCCCAGTTAAATAATGATGAAAATATATCAAGTGGTAGGAATTTAATCTCACAGGCATAGATGTCATTTTGGCTTTTTTTTTACCCCCTTGTAGTCAGCCCTGGTTTGGGCTTAATTAGTGCTTGGAACAGGAACTGCAGGAAGTTCTATAAGTCCCATATAAGGTAGACTGAAAATCAGAAAAATCAAGAAAAAATCTCCCAGAAGTCAGCAATGCAAGTATTTTCTGTACTGGTGTCAAGAAAATGTATACAGCCATGTTCACGAAATCATCATCAGCTGAGCTTGATGTGAAGATTTACTGATTGGATCAACTGCCATCAGAATCTAGGCAATGTGCTTTAAAAATAAATATAAATAAATAAGTATAAACGAAAGGGGGAGAAAAGCTCAAGATGTCAAGGGGCCCGAATGTGAGCAATACTGCTGTTCCTGTAAGGTATAGTTACCAGAAAAATGTTATATATTGCAATTAAACTTTAAATGAGCCATGTTTTCAACACATTTCTGTCTTTGGATCTTCAAATGCTGAGTAGAAGCTGTTTATTTTGGTTTCTCAAAGGGAGTAGAAAAACAGTATGAAAAAGAAATCAGTGAATTGGGTGGACATACAGGATGTATGTAGGGGACATGGTGGCTCAGTGGATAAGATGCTGAGCTTATTGATCAGAAGGTCAGCAGTTCAGCGGTTCAAATCCCTAGTGCTGTGTAACGGAGTGAGCTCTTGTTACATGTCCCAGCTTCTGCCAACCGAGCAGTTTGAAAGCACATAAAAAATGCAAGTAGAAAAATAGGGACCACTTTGGTGGGAAGGTAACAGCGCTCTGTGCGCCTTCGGCGTTTAGTCATGCCGGCCACATGACCACGGTGACATCTTCAGACAGCACTGGCTCTTCGTCTTAAAAACAGAGATGAGCACTGCCCCCTAGAACCAGAAATGTCTAGCACGCATGTGTGGAGGAATCTTTACCATTACCTTTTACAGGAAGTATGTACCTACCTCCCATTCTTAAAATAGCCCAAGTGAGCCCTATCTGTATATAGACTGAAGAGTGGGTCTCCAGTAAAGCAGTATAATATTCCTGTAATATCCGTGTTTGGTGTAAATAGTTTTAGGAGGAATGATATTCTTTATCTAATGCCTTACTTTATTTGCTTTCAATCTAAGTTTTGAGGAAGGTATGGAGTCTTGGACCTCTAGCTAAGTATTACTCTTCCATGTATGAATGCTTTAGCCTTTTCTGAGGAAGGATCATATATCATCATAATCGTCATCATATTTTTATTACCCATTTTGATCAATTTAGGATTTTTGGATCCTGATACTGTGCCTCAACTGCTAACATACAGAATGCATTTGCAACTAAATGATACTCCAAAATTTTTCATATCTTTTTTTTTAAATGTCTAGACGAGTGCAAATAAAACATATTCTCTTTTGCATGCCATGTTTCAAAATTGTCACTTACTCTACCTAACTTCTATCTCAAACTGCTCTTTAGAAAAACTTTGATGATTGTTTCTAAAATCAAGAAACCATTAGGATAGACTTATCAAGTGCAGAGAAAAGCAACAAACAGAATTAAGGGACTGGAGGTTAAAACATGCACTATTGCAGGAATTGGGTATGTCTAATTTAATGAAAAGAAGAACTAGGGGTGATATGATAGCAGTATTCCAGTATTTGAGGGGTTGCCACAAAGAAGAGGGGGGGGGGAATTAACCTATTCTCCAAAGCATCTGAAGGCAGAACAAGAAGCAATGGATGGGAACCAATAAACTAATTTCAACCTAGGAATAAGGAAAAATTTCCCTAACAGAACAATCGGTGGAATGGCTTGCCTTCAGAAGTTGTGGATGCTCCAACCCTGGAGTTTTAAAGGAAGGATTGGACACCCATTTTTCTGAAATGGTATAGGGTTTCCTGCCTAAGCAGGGGGTTGAACTAGAAGACTTCCAACTCTGTTATTCCATTAATTCAATTACAACCATGCAATTTATAGCTGGACTACTGTAGTTATTTCTCTCCCCTGTTCATTCTGCGGTCTACTTATGTTTTTTCCCATGTACACAAACAAAGCATGAGAATTAGTACTATGAACATATTCATAGTACTCAAGGAAAATATCCTTTTTCCCTTCCAATGCTATTTTCACTTGCTATCTGGGATAAAGAGATATATTTAACTAGAGCTTCTACACCAGGGTTGGACTGTGACTCGTTTACAACTTGTGGACTTCAACTCCCAGAATTCCTGAGCCAGCCTGGCTGACTCAGGAATTCTGGGAGTTGAAGTCCGCAGGTCCTAAACTTGTCAACAGTTCCCCACCCGTTTCTACTCTGTATCTGGGGCGCAGACATCCTGACGACCATCCGCAGGGTAACACTGCTGCAAACCTTCTTTAAGGCTTCTTCGCCGCCGTCTCGTGCTCGTACGCAATTTTGCACTCAGGTGTGGTCGCCCTATTTTTAACTCAACCCCCCACCCCACAAAGCACAAGGGCTTCTTATCCTGCTTCTGAAGAAAGCCTCATTTCTTCACCTTGGGAGGTACCATCTGGCTTCAGTGGAGCTAGGAGAGAAGGGGAAACCTCTTTCAAGCCGCCGCTACAAAGAGAACGACCCTCCCGCGGGAGGGGACGGGAAAGGGAACTGCAAACCGGGGCGCGCATTTGATTTCACGTTAATCTAAAACACCTGCTGCGAGACACGCACCTGGGCCGACAGAAAACGTTGCCCCGACCGACCGCTTGAGGAACGGAACGCTCGCCCTCTAGCGACAGGCGAAGGGGAGCGCTAGTCGGAGCGTCAGCTTTAAACAGGTGCACGGGATGTAGTGTGCTCCCAAACCAACTTCAAATCCATATAGCTCCTTGTTACGTAGTACCACAGTAGGTTATTTCCCCGCTAGCGATTTATAGTGCCGTACAGCTTTGAGCTATTTATATACAGTGATCTATAGCTACTGGGTGATGCTGTCAAAAATAAAAACTCAAGTCCAAGTCAGTTCAGGGACAAATAGATTGTTTTTGGGGGGCAACAGTATGGATATTATTTTCCATTGCTTTCTTCCCAGTCTTGGGTGTCCCATTCAGGCAGAACCCTATTGAATCCTATTTTTTTTAGTCCTGTTGAAAAAGTGTCTTGTATGAGAAGTTTAACATTTAAAACAACGACACCAAACAAAAAGTCAAGTAACCTTTTGGGGAAAAAAGAACGCCTTTGGGACCAGTTGAATTCTGTTTAGATTTTCAGGGTTAGCCAAGATTAAACAAATATTACCTTGATATGATCAAAATTCAGACTCTGGGCAATTGGCATGTATTTATGACGGTTGCAGTGCCTTGGGGTCATGTGATCACCTTTTGAGATCTTCTCACCAGCAAAGTCAATGGGGAAGCCACATTCACCACTAGGTTACTAACTGTGTTACTAAGTTAACAAGTGCAGTGATTCACTTAACAACTGGCAGGCTGTAAAGTGGGGCAAAGCTCACTTAACAGCTGTCTTGCTTAGCAATGTAAATGTTGGATTCAATTGTGATCATAGGTCAAGAACTACCTGTAAAACGTTCGGTGTTTTTTCTGGTTTTGTAACTTTTTATATACATTGAAATTAAACCACATTTTCTCATTTAGATATAAAAGGAACTCTTTTAAACAATTAAACACAACACAAGTGGCAAATAGGCAGAAAGAGAGATTTTAGTTGCCTAATATATCATGCATTATTAGACCAAACTGTATATCTGAATTGGCCCATTTTGTACTTATAATTTGTAAGCACTTTGTGGAAAATACACAATAGATCAAGACTGTGATACCCAAGCTTACCTTATTGTGGTAAATCATGATGTAATTTCCATTCAAACCATTAAAGTTGGCAGAGTAAATCCAATCTGCTCTTACAGTCTATACTGCATAATGTGAAAAAAATATTCTTACCTTCTTTCAAACACAGAAACAACCTTTGCATCATTTCTTTGTGGAGAAAAAGGTGGAATAGGAATGGAACTGAATCTTCATCTTCTACTCCAAACAGTATACAAAATTATAAATTTCTTTTTAAGGAAAAAAAATGTTTGTACGCTGGCTAGACAATCTTGAGGAAAAATTATCTCCCAACTCCATCTGAAAGTTTTCGCTGCCTTTTGTCCCTCAACATTTATTGAACTACTCATTTAATAATTTTAATAATACCCTATATAATACTATATGCCTTGTAACGGAGTGAGCTCCCATTACTTGTCCCAGCTTCTGCCAACCTAGCAGTTCGAAAGCATGTAAAAATGCAAGTAGACAAACAGGGACCACCTTTGGTGGGAAGGTAACAGCATTCTGTGTGCCTTTGGCGTTTAATCATGTCGGCCACATGACCACAGAGACATTTTCAGACAGCGCTGGCTCTTCAGCTTTGAAACGGAGACGAACACCACCCCCTAGAGTTGGGAACGACTAGCATGTATGTGCAAGGGGAACCTTTACCATTTTAGGAAACCTTTTTTGAGATATTGCAAATCACCGAGAATTCTGTCAATTATTCTGGCTTTCCCTCATGCTCAACCTTGCTCGACTTATTTATTTATTTATTTATTTATTTTATTTATTACATTTTTATGCCGGCAATTCCCAAAGGACTCTGGGCGGCTTACAACATGGATAGCAATAGCACTCAGGTGTCATATACTGCTTATCAGAGTTTTACAACACTCCCCAAGCAGTTACAGAGTCAGCTTACTGCCCCCAACAATCTGGGTCCACATTTCACCGACCTTAGAAAGGATGAAAGGCTGAGTCAACCTTGAACCTGGGGATTCAATCTAACAACCTGCTGAACAAGTCAGCAGAGACAGCAGTGCTGCATTTAACCACTGCACCACCGAGGCTGATATTATTAAAAACAGATTTATTTCAAGGTGTGACTTTTTTATTTTAAAAGGGTATTTTTTCTCATGTATGGACAACATGCTGAAACCTGATTAAATAATAGCAAAAAAAAATATTTCCTATTATGCAAGTATGTAATTAATGCATAAATCTAGATTTGCTAGTTATGCTATTCATATTCACAATGACGTTGCATGACATGCAAATGTGGCCTGTACCTTAAACTGCAAATCAATTCTGATTTGATCAAATTGACCAATAAGATCAATATGATATACATACAATTTCAAAATACATTTCCTACCTGATCTTTGGAAAAAGCTTTGACATGTATACTTTTGACTGTCTGAATCACACCGTCATAAAATTTCACAGTGTAAGTTCCTGAAATTGAAAAAAAAAATTAGTATGACAGCCTGCATTTAGTCATGGCTTCCCACTGGTTGCTCTCATGTACATGCAAAAACCCAAACAAACAAATGATTTGAAATGATGTGTATATTAAGAACCTGGGAGTATAACATATTTTACTTTCTCTTAGGATATCTTCCCAAAGGAGAGTGGAAGAGGCCATAGATGTTGGCTGTCCTTAGGGGTAATCTAAAACTATGAGAGGAACTCTAGGAAGAACTGTGAGAATGGAGATAATGGCTGGGAAATAAGATGGACTTAGGCAGCTCTGGCTGATGAAAATCTATGGTTTTAATAAAGAATAAGGTAGGGTGGCAAACTGACTTGGATTGAGCTGAAGGCTTGTTAAGGGTGGCCTCAAGTCCACAAAGCAGAAGAGTGCAACCCTAGGGTATTAACTGCCAAAGACAGAAGAGGAGGAAGAAGCTCAGGACCTATATAGCAAATGCACTGATGGTGGTCAAAGATAAGTGGAAAATCAATAGTTTTATCAGGAAAAAATTTGTTACATAATAACGTTCAAGAAAAAAAAAACCAGTCACTCTGCAGTTTAGATGGCTGTGACCCCTTGAAACAGAAAGAGGAGAGTTTGGCACCTCGAACTGTAAATATCATGCCTGCTCTGATAAGGAATGTGGTTAGCAAATTAAAACCCAATACTGAATAAACACTTGTTTTGTTGTGGCTATTTAGTAAATATGAAAAACTCTGCAATTGAGTTTTGCACTTAGTTTTTTTCTAAAGTATAATTGTTCTAATGCAGGAAAAATCTCAGTTTTTATTATATTTTAAAATCCTTTTTTCCATTCACCTTATAGTTTTCACAAGTAATGCTTGTATAATGAAGCATAATGATAAGAATGAAGCCATATGTTACAATGTAATCAAGGAAATGTCATTATTACAGGTAGACCTCGTCTTATAATTGAGCCCAAAATTCCCATTGTTAAGCAAGGCAGTTATTAAGTCAGTTTTGTCCCATTTTACTATCTCTGTTGCCAAAGTTGCGATGGCTCAGTGGTTAAGACACTAGGCTTGGCGGCTGGAAACTGGTGGTCCAGGTTCAAGATCCAAGCATTGAGCAATGGAGTGAGCTCCTGTCTTCACTCTAGCTCCTATGAAGCTAGCAGTTTTAAAGCATGCAAATACAAGTAGATAAATAGGTATCACTTCAGTGGGAAGATAATAGCGTTCCATGACATCATGCTGGCCACATGACCACGGAAATATCTTTGGACAAGGCTGGCTCAACGGCCCTTGAAACGGAGATCAGCACCGCCCCTACAGTTGGCAACAACTAGTGGAGTAAAATCCACAAGGAGTCCTTTCTTTACTCTTTGTCACAGTTGCAAATCACTGTAGTTGTTAAATAAATAATATGGTCATTATGTGAATCCAGCTTCTGCCATTGACTTTACTTGTTGGAAGCTAGCTGGGAAGGTTACAAATGGGGATAACATGACTCTGGGACAGTGCAACTGTTATAAATATTAGTTGTCAAATGCCTAATTTTTGATCATGTGAGCCTGCAGATGCAGCAACATTTGTGTGAAAAACAGTCATAAGTCACTTTTTTCAGTGCCACTGTAACTTTGGTCACTAAATGAATGGTTTTAAGTCAAGGACTACCTATATTACATCTTTGTGCCAAATCTTTAACACAATCATGTAAACTACTGGATTTGCAATTATCACACACACTTCTCCACCTGCCCTTCTTTTTGACATCCCCACTGATGCCTATGATTTTCTGCTCTGATTCAGAAAATACAACTTCTAAAGAGCTGAAGATGATCTCCCAAAATGACCCATACCTGGGTCAGAAGTTTTCTTAGACTCTATGCCAGTAACTTAAGAAGTTAATCTGCCTAAAATCCTCATTGAGATAAATGATATATATCTTGAAGAAACAATAAATAAAATATTTTATGTTCATAAAAATCAGGAACAGTATGAAAAGAATAATACTGTTTTCTCCTGAATGCTGTAATGGAGAATACTTCCAGATATTGCTTCAACGACCCTCTAAAAGGATGCAAATTACCAGCTGTCTGCAAGGAATATAAATCCTTCCATTCTCTGCTATCCTGTCAGAGAGGAAGAAGCTTCTTGGATGAGAAGTGAAATGTCTTCGAAGAAAAAACAAGGAAGTCCAGTTGCCTCCTGAAAAACTTTGGGACAGCCACGCCCTGGATGACTGAGAATCTCTACAGATTTCCAGATATTAAAAAGTTACATATTATGCCTTACCATCCTTGTTAACAGAGGTAACCTTTGCTGGATAAAAACGACAATCAGACCAGCAAGCTAACACCTGATCATTTATGTGAAATTCCTAGAAAAACAGGAAGCATTTATCATTCTAAGTTGTATAAAATAAATATGCTACTGCATTGTAATTTTAAAATAATAGTCTATTGTTACAAGCTAATGTCAACAGCAGATTAATTAATTACTTTCTATTGCATTATAAACATGTTATGCAGCTTATTAAGAAAATAATAGCATCTCATAACAAAGATTGTGCTTGATCTAATTAAAATAATCAAAATTAACAAACAGCTATGAAATGGCACAAATATTTGAAAACTGAATATTGCTACTCTTTTCAGTTAACCAGAAGCTAACCTAAATTAAATTCATCAGAGTAATTATACGGTTTTATGAAAAATTGACTTTCAGCAGCAAAATGTTCTGATGATGAAAGTCAATACATTTTATTCATCAGCTTTTCATTAGAAACTAAGCTTATTAATAGAAAGCAAGTTATCATTCCTTATTACACTATTTATAGTTATAATTAAGCAAAATAAATCTGTGTTTATGTTTAAAGCTTTTCATTTCTTCTTTGTTTATTTTCCTTTGCAGGTAGTCCTCGACTTATAACCATTTGTTCAGTGACTGTTCAGTTAGAACTGTGCTGAACAAAGGGACAGGTCTCCAAAGTTAGGCAGATGCAACATCCCCGCAGTCACATGATTGCAATCTGGGAACCTGGGAACCCATTTGCATTTAAGACTGTTTACTAAGCCCCCAGCAATTACACTATTATCATGTGAAATTTTCCCTGCTGGCTTTCCCAAAATGTCAATGGGAAAACAGGCAGGGAAGGTTGCAAGTGGATGTGTTAAGTCTTCCACAATGAGGAAGTCTCTCTGAGCTCATGCCCGACACTTGTACAACCCCTCCCCCTGTGGCATTTCTCACACACATCTGTGCATCTTCCCTAATCAGCACCTTTCACACTCACCATCTACCCTCCCCAACTCACATAGCAGTTATCATGCATCCTTCCTGACTCACACAGCACCTCCTCACCTCTTTCCCAATGCATATGGCTCTCCTCAGGCACCCCCACAAGCCCTTCCCAAACTACACCTCTCCCCTGTGTATCCTCTTTAACCCAAATGATCCCTTTCCTCACCCACGCTGCAACCTCGTGCATCCTCCCCAAAATGCATGATGCCCCTCATGCATCTCCTCACATCTTTCCCACACTCCCACACCCCTTAAATCCCATCTCTCACAGCAGCAGCCACTTACCTGCCTGCTGGTCTGAGACTTGCAACTTCCTGCTGGCTTCTCCATTTGTTTTGATTGTGGGAAGCTGGTAGGAAGCTGCCTCATCTAACAACTGCAACAAATTCAGTTAATGACAGTAACTAGTACTGCGGAATTACCAGTACTAAGTGATGCAGCCACACTTTAGGCCATATTGCTTAGCAACAAAAATTCTGATTCCACCTGTCACCATAAGCCGAGGACTACTGTATCTGTACATTTTTATGTTATTTGTTCAATAAAAAAAGCAAAATTGGCAATTGTGTTAAGTTCCTCTAATTTCTAAATTATATAATTTATGTGGATATGTAATTCTGTTACTAGACCAATGTTTTTACTTACTGAAGATCCTTCTTCCTCATGCAATCCTTCTTTCCTTAATTGTATTTTTTCTAAAGGACGTAAATAGGGACTGTCCCAGCAAAACCATTCATCATAGCGGTGATTCCAACGTTTAAAATGGATAAGCACCTTTCCTTCTTCATAATCAATTTCTTCAATGTGAGCTGGATACCTATATAAACGAAGTTAATGTAAAGTATTTTTTGCCAAATATATTTGAGTAAAACTGAAAATATACATTAAACAGTATATCCTTAACACATTTATTTATTTATTCATTTTTATATGACTTCTCATCTCACATACATGTGGTAGCTTCAACAAAAAAGGCCTGTTCGTTAGGACCCAACAAGTGAAGCTCCCTAGTCAATGGGACCTGAAAATATTTTATTAAGCCTAAAAGGTTTATCAATCTGTGAAAAAGATTTATCTTATTTATGACAATTTCTTCACATTATTCTGAAGAAATAAATGTTTTTCATTTTCCAGTTCAAATCCTAGCAGGAGTGGAAAAACATATGAAGTGCAAATACAAATACTGAGGCAATAGTGATTGTTATTCATGCTTTTGCTCAACAGGCCTTGAATGTTTTATGATTAGCCTTTTCATAAATATTGTGGCAATGATCTCAGCCGGGTTTGCAGCAGTTAAAAACCATATAAACCCCAAGAATGTCTGGACAATCTTTGGATGGCCAAGAAATAATTTAACCATTTGGTAGTCCACCTGCTCTTATGACCAATCACACAGGGGGACTGCAACTGTCCCCACCCATCTCTCTCCCTCCCATCTCAGCTGCCAACCTGGGCTGCACAAAGCCTTGGAATCTTAGAACCTAGAGCTAGTCCCCATCCGACCACACTTGGGAAGCCCAGACTGGCCACTACATGGTCCATCAATGCTTGGAAGTCTGTTGCAGGCAGGAGACCCAAACCGACTACTCCAATGCCCATTGGCTATGGAAATAAGCCATGGTCTGAGAAGCCTAGGCCTGATACTACACCATGGAAAGCTGGTACCACTCTTGCAATCGTTTGAAAAACTCCTTCTCCAAACTGCACAATTTGGAAAAGGAGCCCTCTGAACTATTTTCAAGAGTGGTACCTGTTTGCAAAATGGTATGAGGCAGCCTCTGTAGGAAGTTTGTCGCACATTGTCTGGAAGAAAAATGCAAAGGTAAATGAAGCAGTTTACACATGCTGTTGGTCCCTGTAGCCAGCCTGGCAGATTTTCATATGCCATTGGGTTTTGTGGTACCGGGCTCAGGTCTCCTGGCAGCTTACTGCATGCAGTGGTAGCCAATGGACCTCCTAGCCTGTAACAGCTTTTTAAGTGCCAAAGGACTTCCAATATCCCCTGAGCTACCCATCCTCTACTTTACAACCCACATGATCATTTAATACCTGCAACTGGAACAGCCACAATTGCAGTTATTGAGTAAGTGATCACCTTGCTTAACAACTGCTTTGCTCAATCATGTAAGTTTCCAGGCTCAAATGTCAAGGACTACTTACTTTTCTTGCAAACTATTTTGTTTTAATTGTAAAGTATTCAATTTATATATGAAACAGAAAAAGTCCAGAATCTGTGTAAACTGATACTTGTAAAAGTCTACCCTTTTTAAAGAAATCCAATCAAATAATTGCTGAAAAGAATTGTGTCTAGAAAGGCACAATGCTGGAAATGATTGGGTTATGTCAATTATGGTTTGCCTAACAAACATTGACACTTTCTTCTAATAATTAATATTTACTTGTACATTTATTACTTGAATTGCTTATTTAATCACTTCTATTATATATATATATATATATATATATATATATGTAAGTCTCTGGTTATTCGGGTTTTCTCCC
>JANHGC010000089.1:37993-50498 GCA_027560395.1 Boaedon fuliginosus | reverse complement strand
ACAGCTGCAGCAGAGGCGTGTTTCTAGTCCTCGTGGCTTTGGGGCAGGAGGGAGGGAGACAGAGGGCATCCTCCTTCTGCCCTCCCCCCCTCCAAAGGAGCAGAGGTCCCGAGGGATGCCCCCTTCTTCTTCCCCGCAGCATCGGCAGGCGCCTTTCTGGTCCTGATGCTTTAGGGGAGGAGGAGGAAGAAGAAGCAGCAGCGGACACTGTCCTCCTCCTCTTCTTCCTCCTCGCCCCCTCCCCAAAGGGATCGGTGGTCCCAAGGGGCGGGGCGCCCCCTCCTCCCACATCCCTGCAGCAGCAGCAGCCCCCCAGGCGCGTCCCTGGTCCTCGTGGCTTGGGACAGGGAGGAGAAAAGGGGGGGGGCAGCCTCCTCTTCCTCCTCCCGCTGCCGCGGGCGGACTTTCCCGGAATCGGGCGGCTGCAGAGCCCGCCTGGAGGAGGAGGAGGAGGAGGGAAAATGGGAGGGCAGAGCCGGAGCTCTGGGGCCAAAGAGCGCGCCCGGCCTGCCCAGGTTGGCCTGGGGGGGGCGGGTGTCCTCTCGGCCAAGGAGAGCCGGCCGTTCCTCTCCCCCCTTACAAGGGGAAGGGGCTTTCGATGCTCCCCCCTCCCGATGTCCTGTGGGCGGGCGAGGAGCGCACAGGCGGAGGAAGGGGCGCGGTCGGAGGGGGGGGGGTCTCGCCGCTCCTTGGTCCAGTCTATGGGGAGCGGCCGCGGCTGGAGCTGCTCCCCCCCCCCCGGGCCGCCGGAGGAAGCCGGACCGGGGTTGCCCACCACACAATAGGTGGAAACGGCTCTCCTGCCGTTAGGCGAGCAGGGATGGTGTTTCTGAAAGGGCCGGGCGTCCACGGTCAGCGTGAGGGGGGGAGAAACATGATCCGGGGGTGGCGGAGGAAGTCAGAAGGGAAATGCAGAAAAGGAGATGCGTTTCAGCGCACAGATTGCCCTCAGAAGATGCACCAGGAAGGAAGGGCCGTGTAACAACAACACAGGGTCTCCTAAGGCAGGGATTCCCCCCTCCCCTCCTCTTCCCTTCAATGAGGGGGGGGGTTGCAGAGTCACCCTCCCCTATAACACAGGAAGACAACTCAAGGGTCCCTATGGGAAAGGAGCAAGCTCCATAAATCCTGGATACAAAAGGCAGCTGTGGCTGTTGGGGGGAAACGGATGTATAGTTCTGGTTTTTGGTGTGAAGGCCCTTTTTTTTTTTTTAAGGAGCCAAGCCAAGGTCAGAGTTGAAGTGGCAGGGCTGCAGCAATAAAAGGCTCCCATGTGCCAAGTTAAAGAAAAGCAGGGCAGGATGAATGTTAAGAGGGATGCACGTGGATGTCCTTGGTAACATCAGGAAAATGGTTTGTAGGTGCTTGGGGCTGCCCATGGGGCAAATATTTGTGGGGCCGGCATATCTCTAGATGTTGCCTAATTTATCAAATCGTAACTTTGAGGCCTTGGTATAGTTGCTCCCTGCTTAGGTTAGCGTAGTTTCCATTAATAATCTGCAGATAAATCATATCTGTATGCAGAGGAATAGGAGAGAAGGGTCTGTAGAGCAGGGTTCCATTTTTAAAAACTTCGAATTGCCTCTATTCCACTTTGGAAAACACCCACCTTCTCTTGCAGATAGCAAATGCATATTGTAAAGGAAAGGCCTTTGTCCAGTTTTCTTTATGTGGTGCTTTTTCATTAGAGTACATGCAAACCCTTTCTTCCAATCTGAAATGTCAAAGCCTTTCAATAAGCTGTCTTTATGTGTAAACTGTTAAAACAGCTAGTCCCCCCCCATAGCATTTTAAATAATTGGGTGGTTTGACATTCACAATTCTGGCACTGGGGATGAAAAAGTAAAACGCACAAGCATTTTCTTCTGTGATGGCTTGCTCTCTAATATTGCTTTGTAGAAGGATGTTCTTGGATATCTTGATATGAATTTTCGGGCCTTGCTTTGTCAGAAAAAAAATCTCCATTGCTTTTATCTGAATTGGTACACACATATAAAGAGGAAAAAAAAAGCTGAAGATAGCATTCTACTCAGGCACTGACAATTCCAGAGAGGGGAGATAATGTAGAAATTCGATAGAACAGCCGTTGTATGGAGTATTGATTTTATAAAATGCAGTCGTGAAAAACTCTTAAACCCAGTGCTGGCAAAGGGAAAGCAAATTACTATGGCTTATCCAATGAATAAATGAAAAATGGTGTCATTTGATGTTCAGGATTAACCTCCCATTTTTATTTCTGGGTCTTGTGTTTCAAGCATCCTGATATCCAGCTAAACTGTAGGGGGCAGAAGGGGTGTATTTTTATTTCTGATTTGGTTGTCTACACTGCTTATTGCCTTACCTTTTTTGAAAGGCTGCTCACTGTATTGTGTTGCTTTTTTATTTCTATTGTTCCTGCCTCTTCCCCGCGCAGTGTGCCTGTCTTAGTTGTTAATCCATTGCTTCTTTATATTACGGAAAATGAAAGTTGCCTTTCACTTTAAGTTTTTTTTTTTTGTTCAAGCCAATGTTAGTGCAAGTCACTACATGACAAGAACTGCAGTGTGCTTAGAATGGATAATAGCCATCTTTTTTTTGACGAGTCAGACAAATCTATTTTGAGAATACATATATACCTCAGACTAGAACATTCAGAATATTTGTTTCTTATTTCGTCCTGTCTTGGTAATATTTAGTAAGCATTTGCACATTTAAATTGGCAGCCGATGCACTATGATAAAGATTTCACAGATTTCACAGATTTAAGAAATGTAAGGGGTTGACATCTGGAACAAATGCATTGCATGGTTATCTCTATGGTTTGTCTCTAAAAAGGCCTCTGATTGGTACTTCAGAAAATCAGTGCTTGATCCAAGGAGGAGATAATAATGCTTGGCCTGTTTTCAAAAGATTTTTTCTCTCGGATGTTTCAATTAGAACAGCTAGTGTACTGCGTATTCTTAGTGTAACATTTTAGCTTATTGACATCTGAGGATAATAATTTTGGTAGGTTTGAAAGTCTGCTTGTAGTATGAATTGGGAATAGTTGTATATTCACGTAGGTTACTTCTACTACTACTGAAACCATAGTTAAGAAGATACAATCCAAATAAGCAACTATTTAAAATGCACAAATTTTATGTGGTTGCCCCCTGTGAGACAGAATTAATTGTATACTATTGTTATAACTTTATCACATTGTTTCTTTCTTTAAAAAATTATATACACTGACTTTTTTAACTAGTGGAAATAGCTGGTCATCTCAGGCAAATTCTAAACAAGCAAGCAATTGTAACATCCTTTTGTATTCCAGGACCCTCTTCATGTAAAATATTCATTTTATTTTAGCTCTAGCTTCATTGCCATGTAGGGATGTCCAGTTTAGTATCTAGAGCTTACACCCTAAGTTTGGAACCCAAAGAGAGATAAAATTTATATGATTTCTTTGTACTTCAGCATAGGTTGGATTCTATTTGTCCTCATAAATCCTTTTTGCCTGACTAAAATATGTATCTCTATATAATATTTCCTGACGTTTTGGCATAATTTTTGGATAGGTAGAAAAAAATTCACAGTGCTGCTATATTGTTCTTTTCTTTTTTACACAATAATTATTCCATAACTCAGGTAATATCATATCTGTACTTCACCAGTTGCTCCTCACATTGGGAACCATGCAGAATTTATTAACGGCTGCTTCACATTTACTCTCTTCATCATGTATATGAGAAAACTGGTTTTGTTATTAAATTGTATTGATGCATTGGAAGTAACTGGAAATGTTAACCTGAATACCATAGTGTTCATCATCAGATATGAAAAGACCATAGGATTACTGGATGAATTATGGACATGTACTTAAAAGTAAAAGTTTAAGGAGACTTTAAACCATAGCAGAACTGAAGATTGAGTTATGGCTGTTCTTTATGACAACCTAGGATTTTAAGTGACAACGTTTATTCATTTATTTATATAATTTTGCTTCAAATTTGTTGAAAAAGGGTAGCAGCCATAGTTTAAGCAAATAAGTAGCTTCATTCATATGTATTCTAGACATTAGAATTAGGAAGGGTTTTTTGCATTACAGGAATTATAGAGCAACAGCTCATCTTTAACCTTTATCTTTACCTGTTTTTGCCCAAGATAATTCCTTTTTTTTTGCATCAGTGCAGCTCTGTTCTTTATATATGCACATATTTGTTTTTTCTCATGTAAATTTCTAGCCCTCTGCTTAGTTTGCAGCTATTTCTTTTCACTTGCTAATACATGATTTTCACTGTTATGTATAATCAGATTAATTTGGTTAAAGGAGATAAGGGAACATTTTCACTCTTGTCATTTTTAATTCCCAGTAATTGAAATGAAAGAACTGAGCCCAATTTGTCTTCTTGGTTTTCTTTGTGTGGCAGTTCGGAAAACTGCATGTATTCCTTTTGTAACTCAACTGTGTGCTTTGTTATAGGTAATAGGTTTGGGGCATAACTCTGAATCTGCCAGCATTGTCCAATTATAAAACATTTTAAGAACTGGAGGCAGCGATGGGCGTCACCCCACTCTTGTAAGAGAAAGTAAATAAGAGAAAGTGGTACCTTTAGTAAAATGATAGCCATTAGGTTATGAATTTACTGGAAGGCAAGTGTAGCCTAAGAAGTGGGTAAGGATTAATACTTGTGTGATTAGAAAAGTATCCTAATACAAATGGAATTAGCTAGTAACTCTACAAGCGGAGTAGAAATTAACCTATTTGCCTATAGCTTTCAGAATTTGTGTTTCTTTTTTTGAATTGGGAGTAAGTTCTTTCAGTGACTATTTTTCTATGAGGTAGTTATTTTGGGGGAGTTTGTCTTTATGTTCTCTGGGTTCTGAATGCTTCTATTAGATAGAATTGATAGATATAGTCTAGCAGATATAGTAGATGTAGGGTGAGGATAAAGGCCACCTCTTATTTGACAGACTATTATTTGGTGAGATATTTGACCATTGTGAGAGAAGGGGGTGGAATCCCCCAGCTAGCATGTGAAGGATATCATTTGCATTAAATGGTCTACTATAACCGCCTAGGACATTAGATACACCCCATAACATATGCCATAATTATTTATATTGGATTTTTTTTTTGAGGTCAGAGTATTGATGTCTTCCACAGTGTCTTCTTGTAAAGTAGGAGAGAGCATTCATACATCTTATTTGAAACATTTTGTTGAGCAGATTGCTTTAATGTACAAGATTCCTATTTGAGTCTTGTTCATCTGTTCCATTTCTTGTTTACTTGTGCTTTTAAATATCTGTATATAAATGATGGTTTTCTTCACTGGCCTATATGTTCAACTCTGCAATTAAGAGTATGTCTTTGTGGGACTTTTGCATAGCAGGGAGACTGACATCTTTGTATCTTGTTTATTAATATATTTTTTTCCTGGATCATTATTCCTGTTTAAAAGAATTGATTGTTTAGTTGTAGTAATGTTATGGAAGTTGCTATGGACCAGATGTCATAATCCCTGGTTTTCATCTTTCCTTAAAAGTTTCTGGTCCATACAAAATTCAAGATGAAAGACTTAGTTGTATTGCCACTATTCCCACAATGTAACTGAGCAAAAACCAGTCCTTTTCTGCTTTTTCATCCAACAAATGAGCCTATAGCATTGGTTGAGTAAACAGTTACTTAACTAACTTCCTGGTTAGCTCTTAAATTGATTTGAATTGTTTCCAATCAGAGAAAGCATTATACAATATCACATAACAGCATCTAAGAAGTAAAACTGGATATTCCTTAATTTAAAACATGTATTTACCAACCCTGTAAACAATTAAAATTATTCTATCAGTGTAGATAATATTCATTCTTACCTGAAAACTGACAATAGACTTAGTTGTTATCTTGAAATGGGAGATTTATGTGCTTTAACTGTTCTGTAACTCCTAGAATAAGCTTGTCCTAGTTAATCTCAACCTTCCCAAAACTGAACCCTGCTCACAAATACAATGTGGCTCAACCCATGGGACAGTACTCGACCTCCCCAAAATATTAAAAATAATGCTTAGCCACCCAACAGGAGGTCCATTCCCGCTTCAAAACTTTTCCTGGACCCAGCAAACCACTTTGAATCAAAAACTCAAACAAGGAAACAAAATCAAAGTATGGGGACTAATTAATGCTGGTAGAATGGTCCTATTTGATTCCCCCCACTTCCCTGTTCTACTTCCTATGACACAACATTTTTCTGTAGTCAGCTTAAGGTGAGAGAATTTTCAAAGAGTTACTTGGGTATCCTATCCTCACACTTTAATGCTATCTTTCTTCCGCAGGCTTTATGCCTTGGGATCTGACAGGGCTGAAATTTATGTGCTCCAGAACTACTGTTACATGTTACTGACTTCATTTTGAGAATATAGAAATTGGCCATCCTTAGATGCATAACAGTCTGAGTGGATGTGCCTAAAATAGTACTATCTCAGGTTTTCTTTTTTCCTTTGTGTTGCTAATGAACGTACAGTATTGCAGCTGGTTTCCTAAATGCCCATTTACATTAGAAATGCTTAAAGCTTTGTCAGAGGACACAGTTGTGGAAGTCACAGCTCGAGAGAGTTGGAGGAGGCTGAATATAAATCCTTAAGAAATAAACTTTAGAATTATTGCTTCATGTTTCATTACAGTTTGTTACATCATTTGTAGTTGTATCAACATATTGTAGAGCTGGCAGACTAGTAGCAATTGTTTACACCCTAGGTACAGAGAAGCTCTATGTAGTATAGCTAAGTCCAGTTGTGTTTTTGGGGGGTGGGATGGGTATGTGTTTCCATTGTAGTAGAAGTTCAAACTGGTAATGAATGGGTGTTTTTAATTCCTTCTTTCACACGAATTATAACATTTAGTAATGTTAATAAGAAGGCGGAATTTGGATTAATGCCACTACAATGCTAAATACAGTATAACATATTTAATCTTCATTTGTCAATTGCAATGTTGGGATCTTACTTCCTGTAGCATCATTATATGCCTCTTATCCAGAGAGAACAACCTGATAGATCAACATCACTCATCCATGCCATATATCATGACTGTGCTGCTATATTATTGAAAAGCAGTTCCTTACTGCATTAACCTAATACTTTGTAGGGTTACATGTTGCCCAAGTCTATAATAAAAACATGAGTGGAAGCTTATCTCCTGGACTTATAAGAACTGAGATTTTGGATTTATTGCTGTTTCCTTGTTGTGTTTTTAAAGCTATGCTTCCCTAGTTTTATAGGTTGTCAGAATGGGATAATTTCAACTAATTGGGGGCAGCATGATGCAGTAGAACGCTTTCAACAAGGCGTAATCCAACGTAAATGCATAATTCCTTTTCTTTTTAAAAATTTCTAATACGAATTAACCTTGTTTTTTTATTTTTTTCTGCTCTTTTGGGCTGCCCAAATAAGTCGTTTCATATCAGATCTGCATTCCAGTTATCATTTTCACTAGTAGCACTGCACTGACTTTGATGTGGGCTAATTAAATTTACATTTCCTGCAGAGAGTTAGCAGTGCTGAAATAAATCAGAGTTGAAGAGTTTGCTTGCTTGAAAAACATGCAGTAAATTTCTAAAGGTTTGATCCTCATTTCATTTAAGTGATAGGCAGGCTCCTAAAAGCATAGCTTTCTGTTCTACACCTCCCCAAATCCTAGGGAAAGTACTATTTTCCTGCAGCGTGATCTTATCTTGTAAATAACATTTTAGCAGTATGGGCAGCATTAAGTGAACAGCCCACTCAGTGGTTTGGTAAGTAAGGCTGCTTACTTTGTCTGCTGCGTTACTATTCAAGTCATGTGTATCTGAGGAGTCTATTGGTACATTCCTTAATAGTGTCAGGGTTGGGGTTAATAGAATATTTTAAAACACTGTCATGACTTGCTGACACAGAGAAATGATGAAGTCATCAATTTTTATAATCTTGTTTCAGAACATACCACTGGCTTTTGCAAGTCATCGCCTCCCCATATGAAAATTGGCTACCGCAGTGATGCATTGCAGGATAAAGTCAGCCTACAATATGTGTATATTAAACATGGTTCTGAAAGCAGCAGGACCTGCAGCCCGAACCCTTTTTCTAGTCTCCTATTCTGCAGAACATATCCTTTCAAATAACACAGGCAGGCAGCTTTTCCAGCCTGATTTTAAATCTGCAGCCATGTTAATGCATCACGCTCAGCCTAACATGTGTCTTAGCTGGGGCTCCTCCTGCAATTGGGTGTGGCTAATGGGTCATCATTATTATTTTTCACCTTTGAGAAAAAAAATTGGGAAGGGTATTCTCCTATCTATAGATAGAGGTAGTCCTCGACTTACGACCACAATGGTGCCCAGTGTTATTGTTGCTAAGTGAGACAGTTGTGAAGTGAATCCCCCCCCCCCCGTTTTACGTCTCTCCTTGCCACAGTTAAGTGAATCACCGCAGAAGTTAGTAGCACGGTTGTTAAGGGAATCTGGTTTCCCAATAGACTTTGCTTGTCAGAAGGTCGCAAAAGGGGATCGCATGACCCCGGGACGCTACAACCGTCATAAATACGAGTCAGGTGCCAGGGTTCTGAATTTTGATCACGGCACCATGGGAATGTTGCAACAGTCATTAAGTGTGAAAAATGACCATATGCAGAGGTGGTATTCAGCCAGTTCCGACAGGAACCGGAGAACCAGTAACGATAATTTTGATTGATTCAGAGACCTGGCAAATACCACCTCTGATTGGCCAACAGAGCCAAATACCACCTCTGATTGGCTGACAGCATAGCCCTGCCCATCAAGCCACGCCCACAGAACCGGTTGTAAAACAAATCGAATACCCCCACTGACCATATGTCACTTTCTTCAGTGCCGTGGTAACTTCGAATGGTCACTAAATAAACTGTTGTAAGTCGAGGCTTTACCTGTATTGCTTGATTCTCTGAGGCAAATCTGCTATGTGTGTGATAATGAAAGTGAGTATATAAAACAAAATCGTTCTCACTTTCCTCCCCTCATTCTGTGACCGTATTTTAATTGATGGATATTTTATAAGTGCTAGGAATTGTGAACTCTGGCTTTTTTTTTTTTGTATCGTTGTTGCATTTATAAAATATGATGCTGTCTTTCTACTGTAGCTTACTGCAGTAGAACTGAAATTCAGTATGAATCAAAACGCTTTTAAGATAATCTTGAATCTTGGCAAATAAAGCAGATTTTCAGATAAGTGCATAGGCTCGTCTTATTTCTCATTTCTGTTTTGCACGGAACAAAGATGTTGATATAATTTCTTGTTAAGTGAACTGCTGAATTCATGTGCATCTACAACTCCCTACCCCTAGTTTTATGTTATCATAATTTGAGGCTTCACAGTAGAATGATGTAGCATCCTTTTCTCCAAATAGGTATCCTCCTGATAAATTGAGAATATAACTCTCAGATGATCAGTGCCTAGAAATTCTGGAACTTGTGGTTCTAACTTACCTTGAGCAAAGCAAGTTGTGGTAGTGACATTTGAAACAGTGACTGATTTCTTATTATAGTAAGACAACTAATGGTGGTACTGTACATAGACGCCTCCAAAGCAGCATTCATAAGTATATTCCTTCATCTGAGTGGGTTAAACCACTAAACAGTGTTGGTATTTACTAAGAGGAATGTTCTCAATTTAGTGCTGCACTGCAGGCTAGAAACATTTCCTATAAAGCCATAGTTTTGTGAGAGGCACTGCTAAATTTCACAAATGGAAACTGTTCTACATTTTAAAACTCTTAGGTAACATTTTATAAGAGCTTATCACGAACATTTATCTAACTATTTACCTTTTTATATGAATTTGTGACTTAATAACAATATTAGGATGGTAAAGTCCTGATATTTTCAGTAAGCGTTCTAATTTACTGTGGCTTATATGCTGCTCCAGTCCAGAGGGACTCCGAGTGGCTTACATTCCTTTCTTTCGGTAAGAAGATTAAAACAACAAAACAATATCACAAAAAAAGAAACACAACTTACAATAGCCAGTACAATTACAAATAAAACTCTGGCAGCTGATGAATAATAAATGCCCAATCCTCCTCTCAGGGTTTTCTTTAAAGGCCAAGTTTTTATCGGCTTCCTAGTTCGGTGTAGCAGTTAAAGCATCAATTTAGGAACTGGGAGGGTGGGAATTCTAGTCCTGTCTTAGGTGCAAATCCAGCCAGGCCAAACGGACCTTGGGCCAATCCCTTTCGCGCTTTCTTAGAATCCGACATGATTGAAAGGAAGAAGGAAAAAAAGCAATAGCATGGGAACTAATCTGATTTGGAGGTAAATCCTTCCATAGAAGAAGAGTTGCAGCTGATGTATCTCAAGTTTATTATAGTTCTGCCCATTTTTCTTCCATGTTATCCTCTCTGATCCTCGTTTCCATCTACTGGGAATCTGTGGATCTGGAATTTCAGGGGGCACGGATGTTTAAGTCACTGTTGATGATCTTCATGCTATTATTCCTACTTCATCCATCTATATGTTTGGTGGTACATGCCTCAAGTTAAAAGGAAGTTTTACTTTTCCTTACGTTTTTAATAAAAAGTTTTGTACAGTACTTTCCACTTTTGCTTGCAGCTCCTGAAAAAAGGAGTGGGAGTCATTTTTCTTTGGGCTACATATGTCAAAGCCAGAATGGGATACTGCAGATTTTTTCCCTTCACCATTGTCAACATCATCATCATCATTATCACCCCCAGTTTATTAGAAAATAAATGCTCAGGCTATGAGTTGCCTTATCTCTCTCACAAACCAGCATTGAGGAAGGATGCCACCCCCCTCCCCAAATAAATGGTGGTACTGGAAGCAAAAGGACTATAAAATAACTGTCACAGCAGAAAGTCAGGACCAAAGAGTGAGTGGTTCAAAAGGCTGTGTGGCTGTCCAGGGACAGTCGGTCTTCCTACCTAAACATACCAGGTTGTTAACCCAACGTTTTTGGAATGGAATTGAATTCACAATTCAATTGTTTTAGTATTAAAAAAAAAAGAAATTACACCTAAGCTTAAAAATTTGAACTAAAGCCCAGTTGTAGATTGGAAAAATGATGCAATGTTTGCTGCTTTGAATAAACATCTTGTTTATATTTTAGGCAAAGTCGTGCATCTGTCATATGTGTGGTGCCCATCTGAACAGACTTCATTCTTGCCTGTACTGTGTCTTCTTTGGCTGTTTTACAAAGAAACATATTCACGAGCACGCAAAGGCAAAGCGACACAACTTAGGTAAGTCATTGTCCTGGATTCTTGCATTAACGTTATTTGTTTATGAAGCCATGAGCTTTACAATATGGAAAATGCTGCAGTTACATTGAATACATTCAGACAGGTTGTCTCTTCTGGTTAAGGAGAATATTCCATATAATCCACACAGGAGGGGTTTTTTTAAAAAAAAAAATTAATATTGAAGTTATCCTGTAATTATGGCCGTGATTAATTGAAACTAAATATGTATAAATAACCAAAAGAGCAGGCTAAAGGAAATAAAAGTTACACAGTTTCTCATTTTTATGTTCTAGGCTGTTATAACATCTGACATTACAGAAAATGTTGCAATTCCTGGGGATTCGTAGTTGAAGAGTTCATAATTTTAACAGAAAATAGGGAAACGAACCAAATAGGGAAACGAAACACAACTCTGATTTGAATGGAATTTAGATATTTATTAAGCAATGCAAATTTTTGTCTGAAGTCAAGTAGCTAGTTTCAGATTTTTTTAACGTCCAAAATTTTATGTATTGGTAAAGATGCACATTTTTTATCAAGTTCACTTCAGAGTTTTCCCTCAAGGCTTTCTTTAACCCATCTATGATTTACATATTTTATAATTGCTGTATTTTGACTGAAATAGATATTTAGCTGTAGAACCTCCTTGTAGGTTTCTTTTTACTGTTGTGTATTTACTTTGTTAGCCTCATCTTCCTGGATTGGCAGATGCTCAGCCTGATAGGATTCAGCCAACAGTATGTCATCTTCTTATCCATGTCTATGTAAATGCCCTACTGTTTAAACAATTATATATAATTCCTTTTAGTTTTGATACCAATTTGGAAACTCTTGGACGCCAAGATGCCTGAATTGTTCATCCGAAGGTTCAAAAGTTGCGTTCTGTATTGAAGAGTAAATCCAGCAAGGTTTGCCCTGGCAGCCACCATACCTACTTACTGTGATGTTGCTGTTGCTGCTACCACTACCGCTGCCCTTTGGCTCAGCCAATTACCGGTAGTCCTCGACTTACAACAGTCCATTTAGTGACCGTTCAAAGTCACGATCGCACTGTAAAAAGTGTCTTAGGATCACTTTTCACATGGCCATTGCGGCATCTCCGTGGCCAGCGGATGAAAATGCTGACAGTTGGCAACTGATTCATATTTGTGACAGTTGCAGTATCCCGGGCTCATGTTTATTTATTTATTTATTTATTTATTTATTTATTTATTTATTGATTTATTTATTACATTTTTAGACCGCCCAATTCCCGAAGGACTCTGGGCGGTTTACAACATAGATAGC